>JAPDDN010000351.1:35000-68760 GCA_027422405.1 Ptychobarbus kaznakovi
ACAAATCTGCAGCAACTGCGTGATGCTATCATGTCAATATGGACCCAAAATCCTAGGAATGTTTCCAACACCTTGTTGAATCTGTGCCACGCTTAATTAAGGCAGTTCTGAAGGCAAAAGAGGGTCCAACTCGGTACTAGCAAGGTGTACCTAAAAAAAGTGGCCAGTGAGTGTACTGTATATAACCAGCTTTTTTTTCATGGGTGTATATAAACGTAAGAGAGCCACATTTTCTACTGAATTTGCTCCCAAGACAACAAGAACATCAAAACACATACATTATTCAATAGATGTTGTACTTTTAAAATAAATTATATGATTAACATCAAATGTTCAAAACATCAAGTGTTTTAACACCCTTCTCACTTCCTACTCATAAAATATAAAATAAATCCTTGTGGTAATCGCTCTTTAAATTGAAAATAAAAAAATCGTACTCTTATTATTCAGAGGGCAGCAGAAAATGCTGGCATAAATCTCACTAATTAAGCACCCAACACCAACACTTAAGCCAGAGTGAAAGAGATGCGTCATGGGAAATTAACTGTACACTGTGGCATAAGGGCACATAATTGGTGAAAGAGAAGTTCACCTGAGGATTACAGGATGAGTATTAGTGTCATTCTTTATGAGTTCTTCTGGAGAAAATCCACACATTCGGAATGATTAAAATAGAAGATAAGAATATTAATAACTCAGCATTAGTGGAAATTGCAGCCAGGTGGACAGTTAGCCAGAGCTCATAAAATATGATATATGACATTCATATCCTGAAGAAAAGAACCTGAGAGTTCATGCTGTGGTTTGTTCCATCGTAGACCAATGGTTGGACAAGAATCAAAACAGAAGATTTTAGATCTGTCTGCTCTGAAAAGTGATGTAATGAATTTGGTCTCAGCGTACTTTAAGGACAATATATATATTTGAGATTTTTTTTTTTATTTTAGACCATAGCCAATATAATGCTGACACTACAAGGTAATTGGGTTAAAAATCTGCAAGGGGTTTTTAATTATGGCATGCATAAGTTAAATTCTGCTTCCGTACACATTTTGAAAACTCTTCTTTGTCCCTGAACTTAATAAATGTGCTTAACTCAGCAGAACAGAGTTGGTGTTTTGAGAATGAATTGTGTTTCTCTGTAAGCGAGACATCTGAATTGGTCTTCTAAAGTGGTCATGGGAGCTTCAAATTAGATTTTCTTTATTTACATTTTCTATTGCTTTCATTTTTAATGTTTTCTAAGGTATTGCTTGTACTGAACGTTTGTGATCTGAACAAACCCCCAAATATTAGACTTCAGCACAATTGACATGCAATTGCGAAAAACAAACAACTAAATAAGTACATGGTTGTATCACATCACTGCTCAAGTCAACAATCACCTCAACTACAACAATTCACAACACTGTCCCTCTGTCCATGTCGCTGTCAATTAAGTTGGTGGAAAAATCAAGAACTGACAAATTGGCTCCCTGCCGGTTCATGAATTTAGATTGAATTGGAATGACAGGAAGAGGAATTTACTGAATTGCAATATAGTGTAATAGCTCACTTTTTCTATTGATTTTCCCCATGGGGATTTATAAATAGTCTTTTGTTAAAGCGTTATAAGCCATGAACCAAGCCAGCCACATATGAGGTGAATCACAATATTACAAACTTTGACTTCAAGCTAAGAAATATTTGAAAATCAAACAAAAAGACAAAAGTACAGCATCATGTGTAATGAAGATTTCTCACCTTGATTTTAAAGGTTAAACATGATTATTAAAAAAAATAAGTTGAAATAATGTGAACAGATGACTTTAACAAAAGCACATAACATTGATTAACATACTCTCGTAAACTCACAATAATCCGCCTTTAAGTGAATTTATTGAATATGATAAAATATATAAATTCACTATGGGTGAAAGACAAAAAGGGCTTTTCAAGCCTCAAAACAATAATAAAGTTTAATACAGCTTTATTTTATTTCTGTAGGTTACATTAGAATGTGTCCTTAATGTGTTTCATTTAAAAAAAAATAATGACTATCATACACCAGAATCAGAAACAGCTTTATTGCCAGGTATGTTTATACATACGAGGAATTTGTTTCGTGACAGAAGCGACCGCAGTGCAACGGAATGACAGAGACAGAACAAAAACACAGATAATAAAAAGAAGGATTAATAGGGAATAACAATATACAAATTGACAATTGTATGTACAGGAATATAACAATGTTCGATACATATAACAGTATATAACAATGGAAGATACATTTTTGCCATGATTTACAGAAGACATCCAGACTAAAATGTCAGTCATTGTAACAGCACTTTATACACTATCAAAAGAATGTGGCTATACATCTTATCTATAACTATCTATCTATACATCTATCTATCTATCTATCTATCTATCTATCTATCTAATCTATACTCTATCTCTCTATACTCTATCTATCTATACATCTATCTCTATCTATCTATCTCAGTGCTTCCCAAACCTGTCTATCTGGAGGACCCCCTGCCCTAGCATATTTTGTATGTCTCCCTAATAGACACACCTAAATTTACGTTTTTGCAGTCTCTACTAACGAGCTATGAGTGGAATCAGGTGTGTTAGATTAAGGAGACATACAAAGGTGCATCAGGGGGTCTATCTCCAGGACAGGTTTTGGGAAGCACTATCTATCTATCTATCACTATCTATCTATCTATCTATCATCTATCTATCTATCTATCTATCTATCTATCTTCTATCTATCTATCATCTATACATCTATCAACTATCTATCAATCTATCTATCATCTATCTATCTATACATCTATCTATCAATATATCTATCAATCTATACTATCTATCTATCTATCTATCTATCAATCTATACATCTATCAATCTATACATCATCAATCTATACATCTCTCTCTCTCTCTGCAAGGAATCTTGTTTGCTACCTCAATTTAAATTCAGGTGCTCTCAATTCATTCATTTCTTAATGGCACACAACCCTGCTGTCAAAGTTTCACTAATAAACCCTGTCTCAAGACTGTATCCCCTCCCTACAGAATGCCTGAGTTTCTAGAACATCCCGTCCTCTCCGCAGATGTCACGAGGGCCGCTGTCCACGTCAAGGCCTTCATCGGTTAATGGGCTGTTAGCTTGTTGTATTAGAACAGAATGTGCTGAGCTCTTCACCCCAGCGGTGGCAAAACTGGCATATCATGTCTGTAATGAAGCTTGAAACGTGTGCCGCTGAGACGTTTGCTGATCTCGTGGAAAGCACTTCCAGTTCTCTGGCTTCAGTTTCTCAGATCTTACTGACCTGCTTCTAACGTGACCCTCCAAGTGTGGCTTTTTAAAGCTGTCCTTGCTCTTTTGGCAACTGACAGTAAAATAACCTCCAACTAACCACTTTAAATATGAACCTTGGGCAACACGTGCTAAACACCTCCACAGTATCAGCTCTCACAGCCTGATGAGTTCCTGACATTTCTCACCTTCAAATCGTCAATTTTCTAACCGCTTTAAGCCTTTTGCATAATTACATGTGATAATGCATGTGCAGCTTTGAAAAGAAGGAAATTGGGTTCATTGTTGGTGGCGTCAATTGTCATAAAGAATTACACCTCAATGTGAGCAATTTAAATCCATATTACGGCATGATAAATTTATAATTTTGCACAAAGTACAAACTAATCAGACGTAAATTTTCACTTTGGAAACTCAAGTGAATATTACATATTCACTTGAATATTTTATTTTGAATATTCCAAAATAATTGTAATTGTTTGAAGTATCTTATGCTCACAAAGGCTGCATTTATTTCATAAGCAATACAGTAAAAACAGTATATTGTGAAAAAGTATTACAATTTTAAAAACGGTGTTCTATTTTGATATATTGTAAAATGTAGTTTATTCCTGTTATGCAATGCTGAATCCAGTCTTCAGTGTCACATGATCTTTCAGAAATCATTCTAATATGCTGATTTGCGGATTATTATCAATGTTGAAAACTGCTGTTTCATATTTTTGTGATAATCATGATAATTTTCAGGGTTCTTTGTCAAATAGAAAGTTCAAAAGAACAGAATTTGAAATTGTATTTGAATTTGTATTTTTTTTTTCTACATCTTTTTAAAAATCTTTTATAATAGTGTTTAGTAGGAATGACCCAGGACAGAGTTTTCCAAGAGACATCTACCTTGATCTGAAAACATGAAAGCCATCAGGTGACATTGTATTAGGACATTTTCTTCTTGTGGCTGATGTAAACAGCTAAATAAAATATAATTTTAATAGACGAGATGAGAATATGAGGAGTCAATGATATCTGGAGTGTTAGATAAACATCTGAAATGACAACTGAAGCATCTTTACTGTTGAAACGATAGAATTTGGTGAATTTCAGGTCTTTCATATAAAGATTGCCTCAGAAAAAAAACATGGTATCATTGTAATCAATGTTCCTCCGTATTTTGGAGCCCAACTCGCAACCTCATCTTCTGCAGCCAGAATTGCACTGTAAGCATTTGCACAGACACCTATCAGATAGGAACGCAAGAGTCTCTACAGAGACCCTTTCTGCTGAAGAGGTCATTCATTTAAAAAAATCCCAAGAGACTGTTTTTGTCAGAGAGCCACCACAGTCACCAATAACGACATTCACTAGATCCCAATCCCCTGATTTCTAATCACCACCACCATCAGCTCTATATCCCTGCCCTCCTCCTGTTCACTCTGTCTGGTCTCAAACATTCTATTCTATGACCCACTTACCTTTTCATCTACTTACCAGTTGCTCCAGTGTTCCTATCCCCGTTCTCCATCGCTCCACCGTCTCCACACTCCGCTGTTCCCTCTGGATCCCCTGGAAAAGGAATTAAGGACATTAACACTCAGATAAGCCCCTAGAGACATTCCTATTCCCCGCCTGCTCACCTGGACATCATGCTCCTCTCATTCTGCTCATGCTGCTACTCATTAACCTGTTGTTTGTATTGCACTTACCTTTGTGTTCTGTGTCTATCTGCTAACAGTTTTTTTCATAGTTTTACCAGTTGCTTTGTTTATTTTTTTCTGCTCTGCCATCTATTTTCAAATTGCAGTGAACCTTTTCAATTAAGTTTAAATTGTCCGGGGGGCACGTGTCAGAAGGAGAGAGTCCCGGTGACGCAGAGGAAGAGTGTTTCGCTGTGAGATAAGGCCACACTTATGGCTCACGGCGGCTTGGCGACAACGAAAGTGATGTGGTTTCCAAATTGGTTTAAGGTATTCTGAGCTGAGGGCGAATGACTGTGACTGCATCCGAGCCAAGGATCATGGGATATGCCAGGGAGGCATCTGAGGTACTTTGCTGAAGCCTTTGTTGTTGTGGTTATATTTCCAGATTATTTATTTTGTAGTGTACCATAGTGTTTTTGATGCGGCTCCTGGAGGCCACTTTTATGCACATTTGATGTGTTTCTCTAATCTAATCAGCTCTTTAGTGGAATGCTATGCTTTGACTCAAAGACTGCGTTGTTTTAAAGTGAATGTTTATCACTTCAGTGCACATCTCCACGAGTGTTGCAATGTGACTGTGACGTCACCCTCCCACATCCTGAAAATCAGAAGCTGCGTTCACGGTTCCCTACACACTCAGCAGGGGTGAAACATCATCAAATAGATGACACTTCAGCCATGCAAATCTGAGGTTTTGGGTATAATTGGGTAAATATATATTTGTATAAATACTTATTATTATTAATATTAAGTTGTGTAATATTATAAAAAAAAATGATATGTATTGAATTAGTTAAAATATTTTAATTTGAAAATTAATTTAACCCTCCTGTTGTGTTGGGGTCAGCTTGATTTTCAAATTTCTCAAAAATAATAGATAAAAAAAAAAAAAATTACGAAATGTGTTTTGGAAAGTTACAAATTTTTAGGCTCATATTGACCCCTCCATTGACCCTTATTGGTTTCCATGCACATTGAAATGAAAGTGAAATAAAAACAGAAAACCTTCACTGTAGCTTGTCAAAAACCGAAATATGAAATGCATGAGAACTTTAGTCTGAAAGATTATTTGTCTTCAGAATCACATAGGGAAAATTCACTGTTTCCCCATCTAGCTGAGTTCCAGAGTAAAAAAAAAAAAAAGTCAAAGGATGTTTTTAGTAGACCTTTGTTGGATGCCCGTGGTCTTCGGGCCCTCAGATGACACTCATCAACTCACAGTGCAGATGCCAAAAAAGCTCTGTCATTGTCGGTGTCCTGTGGGCATTAAAATGTCATTCAGACCCAGGAGAAGAAAGAATATGACTAATCCAGTATTAGAACCCAGGTCTTTCAATAAAGATTGCTTCCAGAAACATGTCGGTAAACACAATCCACCGTGCCATCTGCAGATGCCAACTAAAGCTCTATCATGCAAAAAGGAAGCCATATGTGAACATGGTCAAGAAGCGCCGTCGTGCCCTTTGGGACAAGGTTCATTTAAAATGGACTGTTTCAAAGTGAAAAGTGTTCTATGGTCAGACGAGTCCAAATTTGACATTCTTGTTGGTAATCATGGATGCCGTGTTACCGGCTAAAGAGGAGGGGAGACCTTCCAGCGTGTTATCAGCGTTCAGTTCAAAAGCCAGCATCTCTGATGGTATGGGGGTGCATAAGTGCATACGGTATGGGCAGCTTGCATGTTTCGGAAGGCACTATGAATGCTGAAAGGTATATAAAAGGTTTTAGAGCAACATATGCTCCCCTCCAGACGATGTCTATTTCATGGAAGGCCTTGTGTATTTTAGCAGGACAATGCAAAACCACATACTGCAGCCATTACAACAGCATGGCTTCATAGTAGAAGAGTCCGAGGTGCTGAATTGGTCTGCCTGCAGTCCAGATCTTTCACCTATAGAGAACATTTGGCACATCATTAAACGAAAATGTCAAAGAACTCTTCAGCAGCTGGAAACCAATATTAGGCAAGAATGGGACCAAATTCCAACACTAAAACTCCAGAAAATCGTAATCTCGATTCCCAGATGTCTTCAAACTGTGTTGAAAAGAAGAGGAGATGCTACACGATGGTAAAACATGCCCCCGTCCCAACTATTTTGAGACCTGTAACAGGCATCAAATTAGAAATGAGCTCATTTTGTGCATAACATTTCTCAGTTTAAACATTTGTGTAGTCTATGTTCTATTGTGAATAAAATATTGGCTCACCTGATTTGAAATTCTTTTAATTGTCATTTTATAAAAAAAAAAAAAAAAAAAACGTCCCAACATTTCCGGAATTCGGGTTGTAATATGAAAATAAATGATTTATTTTGTGCTGTCTACAGCAGACAAAAGACTTTACCGTTAATTTTGCCAACATTTTGCTAATATGACCTACTAGGCTACTCAGGAGCACGCGATGACTCGTGGGTAAATTTTGTGTGGTACAAATTACAGGACAATTTACTAATTGGAAATTCCGATTTTCAGTGATGGAAGCAACATTATAGGCTATTTACCATTGAACTTAGCTAAAGCGTACAGTAACCCCATGTATCAACTAACATGATGCCTGTGATCAGTAATGGTAGAGTCAGTGATACAGCAACTCATATTTGACCTGACAGACTTCAGTCCTTCATGTGATGATGATGTTGACATTCATCCTTCACCATTTCACCTGCCCCACAGCGCTCAGTGCGCGATACGCCGCTGCCGCAAAATAACGCCCGCTGACAATTTTCTATTTGTTGAAGGCTATAGCCCAGGGTTCCTGAAATCTTTCCCTGGAGGTCCAATCTGCTGCAGAGTTTAGCTCCAACCCTGATCAAACTCATCTACCTGTGATTTTCTAATGATCTTGAAGACGCTGATTAGCATGCTCAGGTGTGTTTGATTAGGATTAGTGCTAAACTCTGCAGGAGTGGGCCAGATTTGAGGATCCCTGCTATAGCCTATAACATATGTAACATAGGCTACATGTTATAGCTCCGAATATTTATTAAATAAATGTTATTTATATGACCAAAACTTTAAGTGAAATTGTGATTGTAATGTAAATGATCTTACCAGAGCCTACCAGGAAAATAAACATAAAATTCATAAGAAATTATTGTGTGTTTTTTCCCAGCAAAGTTTAGACCATGTTGATAATTTAGAAGTCTTATAAATTCATGTATCAAATATGATGATTTGAGGTTAAAGGCTGCTTACTGAATCGGTTAAGATAAATGTCATACTATGTATGAGATTAAGTGTTCATTTATAATTTGGAGATTTTAACATTTAATTTTTAATGCACTTTGACTGACAATGCATTTGTGTTTTCCAAAGTATTTGCATACATAAAACTGCAACACAACATAAATTAATAAAAGCAAGCAAAATATTGTGTTAAGATCAAACGGTGCAACCAACTGAAGAACAAAGATTTCACAAGGGACTTGAATTTTCATCCCAATTTGAGGGAGCAGGTTTGAGAAGAGTTTTCTGCTGGTGGCCATGAGAGCTCTTGACAAGATTGTTGGGTAACAAAGCAGGAAGGTGTTAGTATGCTGCGGACGCTTGAACAGCCCGGAGGGGAGCTGAGATGTCCAAACTGAGATGTGCTGGATGTGAGGGCCAGGAACGATTGGAAAATGATCCAAGCTCTCTGACTGTTCAACAGCAGGTGGTCTGAGCTGCAACATGGCAATTCAGGTGTCTGCCAAGAGAGAACAGTTTCCTTCCATTAAAGCAAATTCTACAGTGTCGTTTTCTGTGGCACACTGTACAAAAGGGATGCAAAAGAGATGTTTAAGGTGCTGTTTGTACCCTTATGCAATAATAATTGAGTTTTTTTAATCAAAATTGGAGTCTGGTGAAGTGAAAAGCCTCTTGTTTGTAAGAAATCCATCGTGTCGTTTCTGGCCAAAAACTAAAATCCATAACACCGCTTCCTTTAGTGAAAAAAGCCCATCCCGTTTTCCCCTTACATCAAAATCTACACATATTTGTTTAGAACTGGTGCTTGAGCTGTGCATATTTTTTTCCTGATTCAGACAAGCTTACTTTTTGTCACTTGAGAAAGCAATATTATGAATAGAGGATTCATATTTTAGATGGAAGCAATGGTTTGATGTTTTAATGATGGATTTGTTTCTTACAAACTTGCATCTTTTGGCTTCACAAGACATTAATTGATGGACTGGATTACTTGTTGATTATTGTTTTGTTTTAATCAGCTGTTTGGACTCTCATTCTGACGGCACCCATTCACTGCAGAGGATCCATTGGTATTGCTTAATTTTTCCAAATCTGTTCCGATGAAGAATCAAACTCTTCTACATCTTTCATTTGGGTGAACTTTTCCTTTAAGAAAGTTTCGCTAACAGACAAAATACTGAGGAAGAAAACACTTTTGCAGTGCATTTGCAGCCTTCTGACCAGCTCTGAGCCTCAAGCATAAAACCACTCCACCATCCACTTCAAAATAAATTTGTGCTTCAGGATGAAATATAATAACTCAGTATGAACTATAATCATTTGCTTTTTGCAGCACAGCAGAAAACAGCCGGCATACACAAATATCGATCTGTTGACAATCACTTGGTCAATTTTGATGACACAGCTGTTGCGATGTCTGCTCGTTTAGACTATTTGTATAGTGGATAAACTAGATAAAGCTTCTCCTCAGACAGCACATGCCTCTTTTCAAGGTCTCTGTAGGGATTTTGTCAGAGCTATTGTTGACTAAAGGCTCTGTGCTGTCAAGGGTTCATGCGGCGAACGGAGGTTCTGGAAGGAATCCAGGCCAGCTCAGCCTGTACCAGGACTTTGTTCTAAGAGTTCTCAGTCCAGCTTTCATTCATCTTTGATCATAAGAGAAGCGTCTGCTGACTTCACCGGAACAGCTCTGGTCCCCGGAGCGATCAGAACACGAGCTCCGTGTTTATCCAGCTTTCCCAGTGCCTCCGTTGTTTTATTCGCCATTTTTGAACAGCCGAAGACACACAAGGGTTGGAGAGAGCTTTCAATTTTTCTCTCAGATGTGGCTAGATCGCTAGAGGCCTGTCAAAACGGTCTTGATGGCACCTCGGGGACGTGTTAATAGTCTCTGCGGCAGCTGATGTATGCTTGACTTGTACTGTCCCCACTCATCAGCACTGTCCGACTCGAACAGCCTTCCTCGGTGGTTTAATGCAGCACTTTCAAAGGCTCGTCTGGAGAATTCATTGCTTTGCTGCATCGCTCCGTTCAGTGAGATGATATAGGAGGCCGTGCGAAAATAGCTGCCTTCTAAGGGAGCAAATTGAAACCCCTTAAGTGACTTATTTGTGCATAAGTGTCTACCAAATGCATAAGCCTATGTAAACCTATTTGGAATGCTCTGAATAGCAAGTCTTGGCTAACAATTTATTGCATACACATTACACACAAACACTCAAATTTGTGTTTAAATAAATTTCGATAAAAGTTTTGTTTCCATAGGCCTATATTTATTATTCCTTTTTCTTTCTATAAATGTCTATCTATCATTACATTTTCATACTTGTTTTTCCAATATGGCTAAAAAGGTACTTTGGAAAAGGCAGAATACAAGGATACAAGACAGTTTTACATCCTAAAATAACTTAACTACAAAAAAAAATTGAACTAATTGTGACAGTTTCAGCATCTTGTTTATATACAATGTTTGTTCTTTATGAAAAAGTAGAAAACCAAAGTTACACAATGCCGCTAAAGACAGAAACAAAATAAAGTCCTCATCACTGTGACTGAAGGGAAATGAGTGGCTAAAGATGTGGACGTTACATGTTACACAATCAATATGAATAGCTCAAGCAAATTCAACATTTGACATTATTTTCCTTAAAAGATGAACCTCACAAAGCTTCCCTGGATCATATTTCACCCCAACATAAAATAAGAACATTCAAAAATATCTTTAAAGCACATTTTTAAGACCATTAAGTCATGTTTTTTTTTTATTGTTGGCATAACAATTAAGAAAATTTCCCATGTAAAAAAAAAAGTCCATTCTAACTGTTAAAACAATTATATATTGCTTAACTGTAAATGATTATACATAATAGTGGTATTTGTTGCACTATCATAAAAATAATAAAATGTGATGTATATATATTTTTTTTCAGGATGAAATATGACAGACATGTTTTGTGCAGTGAACCTTTTTTTTGTTTAAACCTGATTTATTTGAGGTTAGAAAAAAAATCATCTTATCATTATTTTACAGTACAAAACCTCCATCCAGAATAACTGCACAGATCAGCTGGCCAATAGAAATAATCTCAACCTAATTCATCCACTCACTAGCTGTAACAGTACACACTCACGGCCTGATGACGTCACTTCATCTCCCAGGCGTGAGTCCAGGCTTTCCTCATGATGATGTGAACACAGAGCATACGGTGAGCACACTTCCTGAGAGATCCGTGATTCAGTTTCTCTGTGATTGTGACACGGCTCTAGGAAGAGGGCTGTTCGGTGTCTGTGACCATTTCATTTATGGCAGAAGAACTTGTAGGATTGTGGGAGGAGCCGTTTGAAGGATGCGCCTCACGGGATGACTTCTGCGTTTTGATTGGTCGAGAGTCACTAGACGCTGCTTTCTTTTCCTCTTCTTTTACTTTAATATCTTTCTTGCAGTTTCTCTCACAATCCTGCTCTTTCTTCTTTCGTTTTTTTGGAACGGAGTGTTTATTTTCCTCTATCTTCAGCTCAATCTTCACTTCTTTTTTCCAGGCTCCGAATGGGAGGATGTCCTGGTCTCCACCTGAGCTTTCACACAGTGTTGGCCCCGCCCACTCTGGAACCTCCAATCCCAGCAGCTTCATCAGCTGACCCATGACCTCGTCTACATAGCCGTGGATACGCAGGTGGGCGTGTTTGTCCTACAAAAACCAAGTAGCACTGTTAAGTAAAAACAACCGGAGAAATTTTAAAGTGACAATTCACTAAAAATTCTGTCATTATTTACTCAACTTCTTTTCCATACAATATAAAAGATGATTAACCCCCATTACAAAAAAAGTGCCATAAACAACTCATAAAATATGCATGACTTAAATACTACAATAGCTTTTTGTGGATGACAAATTAAGCAATTATTCAGTGAAAACTATCACATTAGAAGCTGTATGACTTTATCATACACCAAGCTTTTTGTCAATCTTTGTGACCAACAGAAGGACGAAAGTCATATGGATTGTATAAATTTGTCAATTATTATGTATTGTTAATTTTTGTGTGATCTAACACTAGGAGTGTGATGCAACTAAAATGCTAAATTCCCTGAACAAACAGAACAGTTTTTAATAAATCTGACACACACACACACACACACACACACACACACACACACACACACACACACACACACACACACACACACACACACACACACACACACACACACACACACACACACACACACACACACACACACACACACACACACACACACACACACACACACACACACACACACACACACACACACCTGCTGAAAAGGTTGGGAAAGAAAATATATATTTTTTAATATATATTACTACTTTTGTTAAACAAGGATGCAGTAATCCAAAGTGACAGTAAAAGACATTATAATGATACAAAATTCTTATCAAATTTATATTTGTGAAATGATCCTGAAAGAAGAAAACTATCACAGTGTTAACACATATGTAGCAGCACAACTGTTTTCAACATGTGTCTTGAGCAGTAAATCAGCATATTATTATGATTTCTGAAGATCATGTGACTGAAGACTGGAGAAATGATGCTGAAAATACAGCTGCGCATCACAGAAATAAATTACATTTTAAAATGTATTCACATAAAAAACAGCTATTTTAAATTGTAATAATATTTTACAATATTTCATAATAATAGCACAATATATTGCAATATTAGTTTTTACCATATTTGTAATTAAATAAATGCAGTCTTGGTGGGCACAAGAGACTTCTTTCAAAAACAGTACAAATTCTTACTAACCCCAAACTTCTCTTTGAAAATTACACGCCAACATTTCTATTTTTCATACTTTAGCCCGTCTGTGTGAAACACTAATTTACTTTGAATAAATGCACACTTTAATCAATCACAGCAGAAACAGATTAACGTCCAACACAACGAAACTGCACAAGAAATGTCCAATTCTATTTCTTTACACGTTAAGCCGCTATTATACCTTAAACTCCCCCTCCACAAATCTGACACATGGAATAACTCATGCTGCATGTGTCAGGCTTTGAATTTCAGAATTATAAAAAAAATAATCCAATTTGGGAACTGAGATGTTGACAGGAAGTGAAAGCAATAAGGCAATGCGGCAAAAATAGCCTTCAGATGAAACATGACTCAAACATGGGCAGATAACAACATTCATGCACCATTAAAAAACATTCCAGTCACATGATGAGATCAGAAAGGAAATGACAGACTAACGATACGAGCTTAAGAGACAATCCAGCCCGACTCTTTGATGAAGCTGCAAAGCTTCTTAATCAAAATGATTTTAATAATGATCATAAATTCAGACAGGATTTAGCGCAGCTAAATGCTTATCTGAGTGTGTTCACAGCGCACGTGCTGACAGATTTCAAACTGCTACATGTGTATGTTTGTGTGGGTGAGGACTAAGAAAAAGACTTTAGTGAGCTGCTAGTCCCCATTGACTTCCACAGTATTGTTTCCATACTACAGAAGTCAATGGGGACCAGCAACTGCTTGGTTAATTCCTTTATTAATAATGTGTTCCTTTGTTTCAGTAAATCATGGCCATGTTGTACTTATTTGTTCCCTTATTTTAGGAAATTATGGCAATGCTGTACTAATTTTTTCCCTTATTTTATTTAATTATGGCTACGTTGTAATATTTTGTAACCTTGTTTCAATTAAATCAAAAGAGGGAACCAATTAGAACAATGTGGCCAGAAACATTTTAGTTGCTTACATTATTCAAAATATCTTATTTTGTGTTCAACAGAAGAAAGAAATGCATACAGGTTTGGATGGCAATGTTATGGAAGAAATTCCTAATTTGTATATCTAATATAAATATATTTGTCATATATGCATGTCATGTGCGGTGCTCTGTAAGTCTCTTATGCTCACCGAAGCTACATTTATTTGATCAAAAATACAGTAAAAATTTTGAAATATTATTACAATCTAATAATTGTTTTCTATTGTAATATGTTGTGAAATGTAATTTATTTCTGGTGATGCAATGCTGAATTTTCAGCCTCGTTATGAGTTATTCATCATCAGGAATCAATCTAATATTTATTATTATTATCAGTTATGTTGAAAACAGTTGTGCTGCTTCATAATGTCACTTTTGAGCAATTTAAAGCATTATTAAATTATACATTTGAATTGAAATGTTTTTTTCATGCGTGTTGTGAGGTTGGTGAGACGTACATGTTTGGTAGGCTGAAGGTTGACTATAACCAGCTTCCCTCCCGTGCGCTTGGTTAGAAGAGGAAGATCTCCGCTAGGTTTAATTTGAAGAGATGTTCCCAGCGTCAAGGCCACGTCAGCTCGCCTGTGAAGAGAGACGTGGAGGATCAGCTACTGGGATGTATTGTTCTAGTCTCAGAATCAGTGAATGGGTGCCGCTCACATGAGTCTCGGCCTCAGTTTGTTCACCTACAGTCCATCGGAGTCATAATGCACGCATAAATGACAAGCTACAGTCTTTTTAACGGTCTGTTCCTGCTTCAGGAACAATAAAAGGCTTAATTCATGACTTCAGGTGCTCATTATACCGTAAATAAACCATTCATCACAAACATCCTTTTGTGCTGATCCAGTTTCATCGTGATTCCATTCATCAGCGCATGGTTCCTTTGCTGATGCAAATCTGTATCATTATTATGCAAAACCTGTCAAGAACATGCCACACTTCACCACAAAGGCAATGAAATGAAAAATGTTCAATTGCATCTCATGTAATATTTTTTTGCACAGCCTATCAGTGTTATTTTAATATTATTTATCTACTATCAATTAATTTATTAATATACAGAATTATTTTTTTTTTAACATTCTATTTTATTTTTTTTGAGTAAATTTTAGTATTTTTTTAAATGTGGTTTTGTAGTTGATATTCTTTTTTTTAAATTCTGCTTTATTTTGTTTCAGTTTTAGCAAATGTACTAATTAAACTAACATTAAACTAATATTTATATGTAATTTAAATTCTGATTTATTTAAAAAAAGGTTCTTAATAGTAAAATAACAACACTACTACTTTTATGATGTTTCAAATAAAATAAATGCAGTGTACACACACACACACACACACACACACACACACACACACACACACACACACACACACACACACACACACACACACACACACACACACACATTACACACACACACAACACACACACACACACACACACACACACACACACACAACAAAACATTAACTGAGAATGTAATAAACAACATAATTACACAAATTAAATACATACATTGTAATAATGATAATTAGATGAGGTAATGTGCTACTGCGAATAAAAAATATAATAAAATTAAATTAAACCAAAATATAAGGCTGCATTTTTGTTAATAATAATAATATTAAATTAATTTGATTAATGGCCAGGTCATTTAAAATAAAATGTATACAGAACATTCTGATATGAGCAGAATGGGTCCGGTTGACCAGTCAGTTGTTGGATGGCTAGTTGACCAGTTTTTTTCCCTTCACAAGTGCTGAAGTGTGTTTGCTATCCTGAAATTGCAGAAAGGACAGAATAGTAACATGCAACAGTGGTGGAGAAAAGGCTGTAACATGAGTTCAGCTGTTACAAAAGCTCTGTGTCTTTTATCATCACCGTTTCTAAGCTTGTCTGAAGTCTATTTTGAGCTGAATGTCATTCACTTTAAAGTGCACTCTTCAAAAGAAACAGTACAATACTTAAGTTGAATTAATATTAGGCCTACATAAGGAGATACTTATCCTGTACACAACATAATGAATATTGGTTCACTAAAGCTCCATTCATTTCCCATGAACTACTATGACCTGGATGAAGAACGGCTTTCTAAATGCATGATGAAAAGAGATTGGCTGAACCTTCCTTTCACCACAATATTCAAAATACAGACATAGTGAATGATTGCAGCAGGCAAGAAACAACTACATCCTATCTTATAAAGAAATCACAAGTGACCTCCAACCATGAGAGAGAAAATTGAAAGAGCGAAAAACAGCAAAAGTGAGAATTACGAATCTTCTAAGTCTGACCAGAAGCTTGCAGGCGCTAGATTAGTTTTCGGGTCTCATGTGGTCATAGGAAACTCATCGGCACCGTTCCGATTTCACCTGAACATGCTATCAATCTCATCCACTGTGAAAACTACATGCTTAGACAAGCTTTTAACTAAAACACATTTAAAAGACATATCTGTAAAGGTGGTGCAGTCACATTTCAAATAAATTTTGCAGGCAAAAAAGTTTCATAGCTGATGTATGAAGCTGAAAAAATTTAGCATGCCATCACTTGCTCACCAATGGATCCACTGCAGTCAATGGGTGCCGTCAGAATGAGAGTTCAAACAGTTGATAAAAGCATCACAATAATCCACAAGTAATCCATCAGTTAACGTCTTGTGAAGCAAAAATCTGCATGTTTGTAAGGAAAAAATACCATCATTAAAGCTGCAGTAAGCGATTTCTGCTCTGAAACGCTGCTGAAAGTGGATCGGACCGAGCAGCCAAAACACACTTGTAGCCAATCAGCAATAAGGGGCGTGTCCACTCGTCATGGGGGAGGTGCCTGTGTTGGTTGTTTGTGAATTTGGGGGCAGAGCTATCAAGATAGAGGTGTGATCTTTTTAAATACAGGCGTGTTTGTTTTAATGATTTCAAATATCAACAGCGTTTTTAAATTCAAACTGTTGCTTCTATCCATAATTTTGCTTTCTCCAGTGAAAAACTTGTCTCATCTGAATCAGGAGAGAAATATTAACAAACCAAGCACCATTTACAAGCCAAAACAGTTCTAAACAAATATGTCTTTTTTACTGGAGTATGTGTTATGATGTTTTTATCAACTGTTTGGACTCTCATTCTGACGGCACCCATTCACTGCAGAAGATCCATTGATGAGCAAGTGATGTAATGCTTAATTTCTCCAGCATCTCATCTACATCTTGGATGGCCTGAGGGTGAGGATTGGGTGTGCCATTCCTTTAATAACACAATGTTCAATCTCATTCTTAACTCATGTGACATCTTGTAAAACTAGGAAACATTTGTATTTTTTACAGTCAGGCCAATAAAGCAATTCTGAATTGTATTGAATTGAAAACAGTTATATTACCGAAAGACACATGCAGCTTTGTAGCACTGTGTCCTGAACTGAACCACTGACAGGCTTAACAAATGATCGAACATATTCAATAAAATCACTGGAGGGACTCAAATTGTAACTGTTGTGCATTTCAATAAAGACAGAACAAAAACACAATCGAGCGCTGTCTACTTCCAAGGTCTCATTTCTTTTCTTTCAAACTCCAGTGGATTGTGAAATCACGTGTAAGCCCAGAGGACAGTCGCGGGTCAGATGTGCAGCAGGTGTTGCGGGATGCTTTGTATGCGTGTGTCTCTGTGCTGAGTCTTGTGAGACTGCAGTACGTTCGCTGTAATATGATTAAGCTGGATATGGTGCTGTTGATACAGCAATAAAGACTAAGCATGCTTATCTATTAATTTGACCTGAAACTGAAGTAGTTCGAAGTAATTAAAAAGTATTTTGATAAACTAAACCATTCGCATGCAACACATCAACAATCTTGATGGCCGACAGCACTGTGCAGGAAGTGAGATCAATCTGATGTACTGATATGAAGTTTATAATCTATCATTGCTGGAATATACAGTAAACATTTTGGCTACAGAAGCATATATGTATAAATTAGGTTAAGATTTTGCAAAACTGCAATGAATTATGGACAGTCCCAGAGTCGTGACTTAATGCTCTAGCAATCGCGTGTGTGAACCTGGCCAGCGTCTCTCTACTAGTAGTGAAGCTGTGGGATTTAGTTATTAAGAAATATATGCTTGAACTTTTCAGTTTCTAAGCTATTTTACAGAGAAATCACAGAACAGTGTTGACGATACATTTCCGCGCTGAATGATTGTGCGCGTGATCTGCGCGTGATGTATTGTACGCGCTACTGTCTGTAGCTATGTGTGTGCGATCTGCGCGTGATGTATTGTACGCGCTACTGTCTGTAGCTATGTGCGCGTGATCTGCGCGTGATGTATTGTACGCGCTACTGTCTGTAGCTATGTGTGTGCTTTACAGTGCAGCAGCGCATTAGATTAGAACGTGAATTAACTTACCTGTACAATAAGTGTTTAAAACGTGCATTCTGCCGTTCAATTTCTAGCATCCAGTAATATAATCACACATGTCTTGTGGAGCGCATTCAGAGTATGAATTAGTTTGTAATTTTAACTGTTTGGAAACGGAGCGTAAATGTGGATTTATTATCCTATTGCGCCCTCTATAGGACCAGCGACTAGTCGACGTCAAGCTTAAAGCGTCATGGCAGAGCACTGAAGTCAACTAGTCGATTAGTCTGTGCAACCCCTACACTGAACACAAAGGCCTACAGCTCCACGGCCATCGCGCCATCACGGCCGCTCTAGTCAGTGCTTGTGCTTATACTGGCCTCGCCACGGCTTGTTTCAAAAGCGGCTCTCCGCGCTGCTAGGCTAAAAATAGTCTTTTGTGAGTTGGCCCATTTTGATTACCCCATTACAGTCACTTTACAGTTATGTACTATCATACAAATACACTTACTTGTAGGTTTAAAATTCTACATAAGTCACATTTTTCTATTTAACTACAAATAGTTCAGCAAAATGTATATTTTAGAGTTATTGCGCTCCTATTTCATTGAGCTCCATCTGTTTGGTGCATGCGCTCGTTCTAAAATGAAGTCACTGAAGTTTAGCGGAGAATCGCAAAGCAAAAGCTCATGCACTTCTAACAACAAAATGGAAATATTTCCATGGCTTTCTAACATTTACAGATGGAGAATATACCGGTGAAATGTAAGTTATACATTTAGGAAAACAGCACATCTCTGTCAGCGGCACACGCAGCCTTTCTGTCGAGCCGAGCCGCTTTAAACTGAAACTATAAACTATAGGCTACTATATCCAGAGCCGATCCTCCCTATACGCAGAATACGCAAGCAACGTAGGCCCCCTTTCTCTCAAAGATGATTTCATTTTAGTTTTGTTTTAGAATTTGGCCAACGGCTATGAAAACATGAATGATAATTTATTGTAATGCGGTGCTGTCACCCTTTCTATGTAAAAATCAGTCAAATCGTGTAACGTGAAGTCTCTTGCTCGAGACTAAAACAACGAGTTGAAAGCATAGCGAGCCGCGGAAGAGACACTGTTTCACGAGCACTTTCCTCGAGCGCGATTCGAGACGGAGTGAAACACGGACAAATGTGTTTCATTCATAACCACTCAAATTCCATTTTAAAAAAAATCAATTTTGAGTTAATGTCACTTTTAATATTTTACATTTTGACCCATTTTTTAAAATGTGAACTTTTTGAACAATATTTTTTTAACAACTATTATTACTTTCATAGATTTTATTAATATTTTAAATAGGTTTTATTTATTTATTTTCCATTTTGATTAAATAAGTTTTAGTAATTTAGTTTTGTTTTTGTCATTATTATTATTTCTCTCTCTCTCTATATATATATATAATTTTATTTTAGTGTAGTTAATAATTATTTTATTTCAAGTAATCAAAAAAAGAATGGTTTTAGTTCTATGTAACTCTAATACCGCAGCAATTATCTGGTCAAACGTTATTCATGATAGTGAAGCTAGTAACTGCCTTTGAATTGTGTTTCCTTAATTCACCTGTCAATCACTAATCTGATTTTAGATCTGTAATTGCTACTTGTCTTGTTCTCAACGAGCACCATTCTTGATTCACTATATAATGGCCTTCCTTCTCCCTGTATTGTTCAACACACCTTCTCATCCCCGAAATATTTCTCTTTCTTACCGACATGCTTCTTCAGCTCTACTCAGGTCTCTGTCAGGCAGGGAGTCCTCCCAGTCCAATATAGTGCTGATCAGCTTCCCTCTGCAGAGAAAACACAAAGACAGAGCAGCTCACGACAGGCACAGAAATCTGAGAGGCGTATGCGCAGAGTGTGTGCTTGCTCTTTTTATGTTTTATTTACAGATGCATCTGACAGACGTCTTTGTGCATTTAATCTTGTTTTATCTGATTTAGTGCCATAAACACTTGCATTTTAAGGCAGCATGTCAACTCATTCATTAAGAAACATGCGCATCAATGTCAAAATAAAAATTTTATTCTTTTACCCGTTTTGTTTAGTGATTTACAGTGGCTTGTGATTACCAGAGTTATCATTAACTAAACCTAAAACCATAAAAAAAAAACATTTTCGTTACTTGAAATAAAAACTGAACTCAAATAAAATAAAATATTTGAAAAACTTAAAGCTTATTTTATTTCTATTCATTGCCAAGGCAACATTTGTAATTGTATTAATTTTTTTTACTATATTTCTATTTTAAGTTTAGTCTAAATAAAAATAACTAAAATAAATGAATAAGAACTATGGACTTTAAAAAACAAAAACTATAAATACAACAAAACACAGCAAAATTATTAAAAACCTTAGTAAAATTGAAATGGAAAATATAAAAATAAATATTTATAAAATCTACAATAGTATATTAATGATATGAAATAACACTGGTGATGTCACTATACTAAAATATATTTTAAGAAAGGGGCCAGACTCACGAAAATAATCTTAATAATAAAATGTTTTCTTATCTGACATTTTCTTCTTATTTTCTTACTTAAACAATTTTTTTAAAACATTTTGTATCCCAAAAATGCTTCTTAAGAATGTTCTTACTGTATCTCTTCTCTTAAAATTAAGACGAAAAAATAAATACAATTATTTAAAAGAATCTTCTTAAAAATCATTGTAAACTTTCTAAATTAGAAAAAATAAATCAAATTATCATTAAAAGTCAAAAATCATCATTTAAAATAGAATGTTAGGTCTTTAGTTGTCAACTTGTCATAAATCCCCAAAGGTAACATGCAGTGTTTCCCCTACCATTATTTTAGGGGGGCGGCCCGCGTGTGCTAGTCATGACATTATGGCTCCCACCATCATGGAAAATCATGATGGACCTGTTTCGCTCCATTCCTCTAAAACGGTGCAATCACCTGCAAGATCGCAGTCCTCTCGAGCGCGTGCCATCGCAGTAGCGTCCGGTTGGCTTCAGACCCATCACTCCAATTACAGTGTCCCGAACATATTGCCTGAAACAGCACAGGGCACAAGAGCTTATCGCTGTGACCCATTACCTCCTTCTATAGAGATCTCTGTGTGATCGATCACAGGGTTTATCTGTTAGACACACAGCTGATGCACAGACACAATCAATATACTGCACACATCCAATTTCAAACATGCTGTATGCACTACAAAAATAAACCTGAATCAATATGTTTTTGGAGAACGTAAATTAATCAAAGACTCTGTAAATAGAATTAGTTTTCTTTATTTACCTATCTTAAATTGATCATTCCATCACTTGCTCACCAATGCAGTGAACTCTGCAGTGAATGGGTGCCGTCAGAATGAGAGTCCAAACATCACAATAATCCACACCACTCCAGTCCATAAATAATAACACTTCATCCAGTGAAAAATCCATCTCTTGTTGTTTCTCAACAAAATCCACCCACATATTTGTTTAGAGCTATTTATAGACTGTTTTCACTGTGCATATTTCTCTCCTAATTCAGACTTTTTTCACTGTAGAAATGCATGTTTGGAAAGAGGACACGTATTTAAGCCAGAAGCAATGGACTGAAGTTAAAAAGGCCTTAACTATGGATTTGTTTCTTACAAACATGCAGCTTTGGGCTTCACAAGCTGTTAATTAATAAAGTGGAATGGTTTAGATTACTTGTGGATTATTGTGATGTTTTTATCAGCTGTTTGGACTCTCATTCTGACGGCACCCATTCACTGCAGAGCATCCATTGGTGAGCAAGTGATGGAATGATCAATTTCCCCAAATCTGCTGGGGGGGCACCTTGATAATTTAAAAAAAAATATTTTTTTACATTAATTACTAATATTTTAGCCTTACATACTAAAATAATAAAACATAATAAAATGAAAATGTGAAAATATTTTTGTATTCACTGTATTTTATCTGGGGGGGCATGCCCCCCCTGGCCCCCCCCATTTACAAACTGGCACCATTGCAATTTTAATATTTACAAACTGTCAAGTTTTTTTTGTTTGTTTTTTAATAATGTTTGTGGTAATGAACCATAAATGCTTTTGACTGAGCTTAACCTGTAATGAATTCAGAATTTAGCTTTAAACTAGGAGAACATATTAAACATACACAATGACATACTTCACATATAAATTCGATTTAAGTTCTTTGTTTCGGTCATTTGAAACTTTGCAGAAACAAACTGCAAGTTCGACTGAAGGTGTCCACCATTGTATGCTGCTGGTCAAATAAATCATTTAAAGTGGGTCTTTTTCCATCATTACCTACCCTTAGCAACCAGTAAGACAGCAACACGTTTAAAACAGTCCTGCATGTCTTGTACTTGTTCAGAATCAGAAGATGTGGTTATTCCTGCTCTAGACAAAACATGTTCAGAGAGATCGATTACATACTTGCCACACTTCTCACATTCTTCAACAAACATGTTCCCGTGCAGCTCTGACAATCGATCCCTAGCAGATACCGAGAGAAATAAACAAACGAGAAGAATGAGTAATGAATCAAAATCAATAACAAGAGAAAGAGAAGCGATTAAAGAAAGGATGAGTAAATGATGACACAATCCCGTCAAAAACGACTGTGGGCTGTTATAGGAGCTTAAATCAAAGTTATTTTTGTATATTTCACATACTATTAGTTTTATTAATATTTTTAAATACGTTTTTATTTTTATAAAGTTTTAGTAATTTTAGTGTGTTTGTCATTTCTGTTAGTTGTTTTAGTTTTTAATCAATTTTATTATGTTTTAGTTATGTTAGTACTTAATTTTTTATTTTCAGTATTAATTTTAATAAAAATGTTAGTAATTTTTGTGGTTTGTTATTTATTTTAGTTATGTCATAGTTGATATTCAAATTAGTGCTTTTTAGTATTATTCATATACTATTATAGTTTTTATTAATATTTTTTTATTCGTTTTATATGTATATTTCAAGTGTTCTTTATAATTACAATTTTAGTATTTTCTTGTTTTTTTGTCAATTCTATTAGTTTTGTCATTTCTATTAATTTACCTTCAAATCAGTGTTATTTTTGTATTATTCATATATTATTATAGTTATATTAAATACATCTTTGAATTAGTTTTTATTTTTGTATCTTATTTTTGAGGTTTTTATTGAAGTTTTGCTAATTTTTGTGTGTTTCTGTCAGCTCTGCTAGTTTTTATATTTTTTAACTAATTTAATAAAAAAAGTTTGAGGTAATAAAGTTTGTTATTTTTGAACTTCAACTAAAACTAAACAAAAATGACATTTCCATGGCAACAGACTTTTTTATTTTAGTTACTGTGTATTTTTAAGATTACATTTTTATTTAAGTAACAAAAGTTTTTTTCTTAGCGTTTTATTTCATGACAATAACCTTGATTCAAATACAAAACATTAATAAAAAATACAATACAATAGATGATGACTGAGGGCTTTTAATTACGTCTGTCTGAATAAAATGTGCAATTCATCATGTCAATATGCTAAATTCAACATTAACAGCTTTTTGATATTAACAGTCATTTGTCTAGAACAAGACATGCTGATTGCATTTGCTTGCGGGAAGGGAAAATTAAAAGAGCTAATCAACATGACACCTATGACATCACACGCAGGACAGAGGTCAGAACTTTAATCAAAGCTGTATGAGGGACGTGGGAACGGCATGCAGCCAGCCAATCAGACTGGATGTTTTTGTGTGTAATATCCGTCATTACCTGGGGAAGCCGGAGCGCAGGTGAAGGCCGTCTACGTTCTGGCTGATGAGGTATTTGAGGTCTCCTGTCCTCTGCAGCTGCAGCAGGGACATGTGAGTCAGGCTGGGACGCGCGTCCTCAAACGTGGTGTTAAAGTGAGGCGTCTCGCCTCTCTCCTCCATCGTCCACACTCCATTAGGACCTCTGATGAACACAAACAGCACAGAGATCACAAACATGCTGAAATACAGTCTCTTGTCCTCAGTTTCAGTCTTTCTGCGTCATATCCTGAAAAATAAAATCTTCCTTGATGAAATATAGGGCTTGATGTACTGTGAAAACATAGTCAGTTTCAAAACTCAAATCCTAGGGGTAAAAAAAATCTATAATAAAATTGATAATTTGAATTGAAAATTAAGACGAAAAAATAAAATTGAATAAAATTTCAATAAAATTTAATTTATAAAGGAAGCAAAACTGCAAAAATATCTAGTTCTGAAATCTGTGCACATTGCACAACGATATTAACACGCAAATAAGTATATTTACAATGTGCAAGTACATGTCTGTTACCATTTAAAAGTTTGCATCATATTTCTTTCCTTACAAAGTTTATATGTTATAGGGGTGTAACGATACGTGTATCGTGTACCGAACGGTTCACGGGCATTTTCCAAATGGAAGTGATCATCCCTATGCCCTTGGAGTGGGGACTTGGGAGTGAACAGGGCACATGCGTGTGATTATTTCATCGTTTGGAATGCACTTGACAAATGGAGCGATCTAATTTCCTCATAATATTCAGCTGGGATGTTCCCATGACAACGCAGCAATTTTAATAAAAATAAAAAAAAGTTTTATAATTTTAGTAGTAGTAGTATGTACATTCTGCTGAACAAATATTTCTGCTCCACTGTCTTCAAAAAAACTGACTTTTATTTTGACGAGTTGTCGTGAATACCTTTACATTTCTGTGTGTATATGATATGAGGATAGTTTTACTCAAATGAAACGGTGAAACACTCATGAAGTGACTCTCAGAGCAGTTCTGGAGATGTTGTTTGTGTGTTTATGTCCTCATTGAGACGTCACGCGCGCTTCAGTGTGTGTGTGTGTGTGTGTGTGTGTGTGCGTGTGTGTGTGTGTGTGTGTGTGCGTGCTAAAGGAAAACGCGCGTCTCTGCCATTCAGAGATCAGATCGCTGGATCAGATCGCGTAAATCAGTGGGAATCAGAGAGTGTAAATTAGTGGGAAATGAATAGATATGATGATTCTGTGTAAAGAAACATCAAGTAAACATGTATTATCAGAGCATAGCGGGGGGCAGATGAGTGAAGGAGATGTTTACCAGTGTTGCCCAGATCAGCTGTACTGCATGTCACTCACAGCACAGCAGCTCTACTGCAAACAGCAACAAGTATACTAACGTTACATAGACCTTTCTTGTCGGCGCGTTATTTAAGCGGACTCTGCTTTTCCGGTGAGCATGAGCGGTAACTGAGCAGAATGATAGAGCGGACTGAGCGTCACGCAGCGCAGTGATGACGGCTGAGGGAAACATGAACACTGTGGGTGCGGTGCGGCATATATTTTCGGCCGAAAATTCAGTGCATCCCTAGTAAATTGACAAAACGATTCTCGAGGCACATAATTTGCCTCAATTTTTTGTATTCGAATTACTCGAGTAACTCGAGGAATCGTTTCAGCCCCTACTATATACTAAACAGCCAATCGATTCCCAGTGAAATTAAATTATAAAATGCATACTTTAATGCAATGCATGACAATTTGGATAAAAATTTCCATTAAATGCATAAATGTAAATTATTCCAGAATTACAGTGCATACTTGTGTTGCCTGCTTTAGGTTTGAAAATGATTGTATGAACCTATTTCTGGCACAAGAAACCAGTGAACTTCAGGAGGAAAGAACAAAAGCCTTCATCTCCTGTCTGATCCTCCTCTCCCTCTGCGATTCAGTAAACACTGCTGAGCTGCTGGGAATCTCGGATGACAAAGACAGGGATTTAGTTATTACGGAGAACAGCAGGAGGTCACTACGCTTTCGTATAACTGTGGATGGAGTCACTAAGAGGAACAACTCAAAAGTTCACTTAAATGGGAAGAAATCTTGCTCTTGTGCACTTGGGAATTTGTTTAACACACACACACACACACACACACACACACACACACACACACACACACACACACACACACACACACACTTTAACACACACACGTTGGTTTTTATGGTTTACGGGGACTTTCATAGGCGTAATGGTTTTATACTGTACAAACCGTATGTGCTATTGCCCTACACATACCCTACACCTAAACTTAGCCCTCACAGGAGACGTTGCAATTGATTTTCCTTTTCCCTCAAAAAAACTCACTCTGTATGAATTTAAGCGTTTTAAATAATGGGGACACTGAAAATGTCCTCATAAATCACCTTCTCCTTGTAATACCTATGTCATACCCATGTCATTATACAAATTTGTGTCTCATAAACCACATAAACATGCCCACACACACACACACACACACACACAACACACACACACACACACACACACACACACACACACACACACACACACACACACACACACACACACACACACACACACACACACACACACACCACACACACACACACTCACACACACACACACACACACACACACACACACACACACACACACACACACAATACACATGCTTTCAGTTACACACATGCAGCGGCTTTCCCTCTATCAAACACTTACATGACGGCTTCTCCCTGCCAACTTATCAAAAGTTTTCTGTTCTTACTAAACTTGGATAAGCTCTTACAAGTACTACATAAACCCCTAAATAAGTCCCATCCAGACTTTAGGCTATTGATCAAAGTCTTGAACACACAGCAGCTTATTCTGGCCAAGAATCACCTGCTCAGACAGAAAGAGGGCGTCTGACTGACACGTTAACCGTCAAACACAGTTAGTTTTTCCTTAATGTGACATTTGGAGGCGAGTAAATCTGAAATCGGATGAAAACAAAGGTCTGCTTGCTCACTAAGTGTCTCAAATGAAACTTTCAAAGATTCAATGTTGAAAACTTTAACAATTGTAGTGTTTAGTTCTTCCTCAAGTAAACTGAGAAGTTTGTTTCCTGGTGCACCGATATAAACCTGTGCATTCTGACTTTCGGAAATTGCGTCAAGCCAAGCAATCAGACTGGAGCTCAACGCTTGACATGTGTGTGTGCATTACGCAGGCGGTCAGTAAACAGGCCATGTGCACGCCGTCTGAGCCCGAGACTACGCATGTCCCAGGTAAGCTCTCCACTTATGAAATACTGCATAGCACACCAACAAGCCATGCAATGTGGGAAATTGAAAGGAGATTCTAGTGCACTGCTGTTTAGATGAATATGCCTGTAGAATATTAAAACACTCAACCATGAGTCCTTGAAGCAGGACCAGAGTGAGTGTGTCTATATGAAGTCTAAAAGAACAGTTTAACTATAAACACAAGTTTTATACTCACCCTCACCCTGTTTATCGTGCCAAACCGTTCTTTATATTTTTCAAAAGAACGTTTAATAATTGTATTTGATTTGTGCTTAGTGAAAAGCATAGTATAATGCATTCATTCTTATGCAGTTTAATTCTTGCAAACATGACACTACTGCTCAAATGAAAGAAATTAATACGTTTATTAAGCAAGTTTGCATTAAAATGATCAAAAGTGACAGTAAAGTCTTTTGCATTTTTACCAACAAAACAAAAATAGATTTCATATAAATGCTGTTCTTTTGAACTTTCTATTCATTGCATAATTTTATTCTTTAGAGAATTCATTCCTTAAAAATGAAAATTATTAAGCAGTTTTTAACATTGATAATAATAAGTTATTGAGCATTAAATCAGAAAATTTGAATGATTTCTGAAGGATCAAGAAGAAATAAAATGTGTAAAACCTATATATATATATATACGTTTAAATAAATGTATTTATTACATGCTTTATTAAAAAAAAGAATAAGTAAAAATAACAAAAAGACAACATTAATAAAAGTAGCAAATTCTAAATAAATCAGAATAATAAATAAATAAATATTGATTAATGAATGCTAAAAATTCTACTTTGCATTACAAGAATAAATTATATTTTTAAATATAATCAAATAGAAAACTGTTTTTTTCTATATGTAATAATATTACAGGTTTACTCTATTTTTTATCAAATAAATGTAGCCTTGGTAAGTGTATGATACTTCTTTAAAAAATATATTTAAAAAAGCTTATGAGCCTTTTATGAACTCTTTAACAGTAGTATGCATAATGGTACACACTTGTTAAGATGGTTATTTTGTTTGATGGAAAAAACATGTTAAATAACTACAATTGGCAGATATGACTTACAGTGCATTCCAAATCAAATGATATATTTAATCAGTTTCAAATGACTTTTGCATTCCACAGAAAAATCTAATTTGGATTTAGATGACATGAAGGTGAGTAAAAGATGAGAGAACTAATTTTGGGTGAACTATTGATTTAGCGTTATGCTCTTAACAGTGAGACTGAGCACCTATAGAAGCTTCACCTCTAAAAATATTCTGTAAATCAAGATTTGACAGACAGGTGTTCTTATGAAAATTTCATATCAGAGAACACAGGAGCAAAAATACGCAGCTGCCCACCACATCACACACATTTCTTCTGATAACGAGTCAGATGTGCCGATGGAATAACAAAGAGGGGAAGAAAAGAAAACCAGCCGGGTGAAAGAAGAATTAATGTAACAGGCGTCACTCAACGTGACATCAGCACCCTTTAAAATGAAACCCCTGCGCACGGATTTAAGCAATTACAATGACAAACTAGCAGAAGGTGAAACCAATTAAATCAGCACTGAAACCCATGGAACATTAAACATTTGTACATCAAACACAAATCTGAAAGTAAACCAAAGTGAAATGAGGTCAACTCGGCTCAGCAGTGTGGAAAAGCACTGCGCACGCACGCACGCACGCACGCACACACGCGCACGCACACACACACACACACACACACACACACGTGCGCTCTTATCTTAAAGTTGAGAATAAGACTGTAGTACTCAGTGTTCTAATAAATAACTTTTTGAAAAATAATGCTTCCTGAATTTCATTTTTTTACTGAAATTATAAAAATAGTTGCCAAGGCAAAATTTGTAAATTTCATATATAGTTTAACTGGAAATACTAAAATAACAAGCAACTAAAATACATGTATGCAAATATTATATGACATATGGAATATATAATAATAGTAATAAAAATATTAGTACATAAATAATATGTCAGCTTCAGCATCTAACTCAACGAGGATCAGGTCTTCTAATGATGATAAGTACTTAAGAAATTAGTTCAATCAGATATTTGGAGACAATGCTTCCATAGCCTCGCAACAACCTGAAGGCATGTAGATCAATAATATGATAAAGCAAGCAGTGCTCATCTTTACATCAGCCACAACGATCAATTACATGGCGTAAGCGGGGAGATTCAATATAAGACAGAAAGGAAGTGCTAGAGCAAATAGCTATGAGCTTTATTCAGAAACGGCCCAAGAGCGTTCTACTTAGAGGAACTACTGAGACCAGAATTATTAGAATATTCATTTATTATTTTATCAGATGCAGAAAAGGTTATCAGAGCTTTCTTTCAAATTAACGATTTCTCTTTTTCCATTGATTCATATTAATTACAAACAAATAAATAATCCATTAATTATATTTGTATTTTTTTAAATGTATAATTTTTATTTTATTAAATGTATAATTTTTATTTTATTTTCAGTAAACTAAATGAAAATGAGAAATGGCAACTAGATTAAAAAGTTTAGTATGCATGGAACACCGGGATCAGTTACTACACCTTAATAAAATGTGAAGTATACAAAAGATCGAAACATTCATTGTTGCAAATGACTGTATCATATTCCTATAAACTGTGGGCAGTATGCAGCATGTATTATTCCAAGCACAGTCTAAAATATGAATGGCATTTTCAGCTGTTATTGTTCCTAAAGCTCCCTATCTCCCTCTAGTGACAGCTCTCTGTAGTTTCTGTGATTCTGGCGGACCAGTATGTCAGTATTTCTTAACCCATGCTAATTTGATCCACTATGAAGACATATTAATATGGGAGTTCAGGGACTTCAAAGTAAAATCAGTGGGGTATTTTTAATAACTAATGCACAAGTGGCTTGTATATGTAAAGTAAACAAACAAATAAAAAAAGAGCAAACACAAACGCAAATAAACTACGGAAGCAAACAAAAGCTCTATTTCTGGTTTGAAAAGCATGGTTTTGGTTATTCATTAAATCGACAGGATTTTCCTTCTACTGGGCTGCCAGAAGATACGGAATGTGGGTGGAAAATATAAATGCATCTCTGGCCATTGGTTTTAAGAAAAAATATAGCTCTGTTGATGGCATTTCAAAGAAAATATCTATAAATATTTTACTCTCAGTCCTGACTTTAAAGGGACAGTGAACATTTCACTAGCATAAGTGGAAAAGTGCATTGCCCTTAAGAAGTTATTATGTGTGTTATGAACATAAATGAGACTTTAAAAGCTGACGAAGATGACAAGATTTTCAGTAAATAGTTGGACATTTGATTGATTTCACAGAAAGCTACTGTATGCCTTCAGATGATTTTATTTAAAGCAAAAAAAAAAAACTGACACTGACTATATTCATGGTGCTTTTTTTCCATTTTGGTGCTTAAAGGGATAGTTCACCCAAAAATGAAAATTCTGTCATCATTTACTGATCCCTAAGTAGTTCCAAACCTGTATGAATGTCTTTGTTCTGCTGAACACAAAGGAAGATCGCATGCAACATATACCAATAGGACCAGCACAAAACCAAAAATAAATAAAATAGAGCAAAAAAAAACATGAAGATGTAGTTTAACGTGAATTTAGAACCGTTATCTTGAATAATAACCCACGGCAACAGTTGAAAAGTGGCCCGGAGTCAGACCCCCCTCTCCCGCATCGGTGTCTGCACTTCACACGCGTATGCTCGTGGGCACGAATTGAAATCACAAACGGCTGCATTCGAGTCTTCAAAGCATTTTAGGACACAACATTGTTAAGTAACTTACTTTAATGACCGTTACAGTATCCACTGAAGTTGTCCGCTAGTAAAAACAGTTTTATCAGTCATTATCCGCGGATCAGGAGGCCCTGGCTGGTGTGGCTGGGTGGAGGCGGGGCTAATTTGCATATTCGTAGTTCCACGTATAATTAATGAGGCAAGGGTGTAGAGTTAAATCAAGGCCATTTTAAGGCATAAGAAAATTACTTTAACAAGAAAAAACATACAAATATGTAATTTTGTTGATCAAAGATGAGTTAAGGGATCCAATTTTTGACTACTGGGAAACTTAAAAGTACTACAATTATAAACCAAATAAACTGACTAAGCTAAACCAAAACTAATACTTGATAAATAACTACAGACATATTAAAGAGGTCATCGGATGCCCATTTTCCACAAGTTGATATGATTCTTTAGGGTCTTAATGAAAAGTCTATATAACATACTTTGGTTAATATTTCTCAATGGTAGTGTAAAACAACACCCTTTTTACCTTGTCAAAAAAGCTGTTTTCAGCAACCCGTTAGAGTGCATGTTCCTTTAAATGCTAATGAGCTCTGCTCGCCCAGCCGTTCTCATGAGACGGTTTACTTTAGCCACGGAACTTGCGAACAAGCACGTTATTATTAAGGCGATATGCAAAGATTAATAAAAAAAACCTTATACTCTCTTCTTCTGTAGATGAAGCTGGATCATGAATGATTTGCGAGAACATAGACGCATTTATGTAGATCGGGGATCGGCATATTCCCTTCAAAGCGAAAGTAACGTTAATCCTCTGCGTCTTCAGCGGCTCAGATGTCGTGAGAATATGACGACTGCTATGTTCATTGTTACATCTAACAACAGAACACCTCAATCACTCGAGAGACATTCTTGTCTACCCCTGCTCCGGCACCCAAACAATGGCGGACCTATGACAGCTCACTCAGGGCGGATCTAAGGTAAAACGCTAGTGTCAATCAACAATCGTGGGAGGGGCCAATGTCTGTGTGACATCACACAGACAGGCATCTGAGAATGGCTTGATATGAGATAGGGGAAATTATTTACCGAGATTAAAAAAGAAATACTGGGTGGATCTTAATCATTAGGGAGGTTGTGTACACACACTGCCAACACATATTTGAGTTCAAGCAACTTGTAAAAGTGCATGTCGCATCAGATGACCCCTTTAACAAACAAACAAAAAACTAATAAAAAGAAAAAAAAGACAATAAAATTATTTCATTTTATGTGTGTTCCTGTGGATCAGTGGCAGAGCATTGCGTTAGCAGCACAAAGGTCATGGGTTCAATTCCCAGGGAACACATACTGACAATAAATGTATAACCTGAATGCACTGTAAGTCGCTTTGGATAAAAGCGTCTGCTAAATGCATACATGTAAATGTAAACTTTAAAATGTAAAAAAATATTGTAAAAAATCTAAATATTACCAAAAATTATAATAGTATAACAATAATGCTTATATACACTGTTCCGTGAAAAGACTGTGTGCAGTACCTGAAGTCCGGGATGCCTGTGGACGTGCTGATTCCAGCTCCTGAATGCACAACCATGTACTGTGACTCCTTTATCCACTGGGCCAGTGTCTCCACTTTAGTCTTCAGCTCCTCTGGGCTGTCAAACTCCTGCAAACACACACATTTTAGACTCATGACCTGCACTGCAAACAGCCCAGCTGCTGTCACACTAGTAAGTCGGTCACACAAACAAATCTACACCAAAGAGTCACGGTTCCAAAGTACTTTTTTTCATATGACAGTGCAGTATTTATATTGTACATATGACTTTTTACACATACTAGTAAACATGTATTTAGCTCAACTGCTTGCATCTTGTTGAACTTATACTAACTTAATAGTTTTTGTGAATCCACCATTGTTTTGTTTTTGCTATTGATACATTTTTTAATACATATAATACCTATCTATATATAATAGCAACCACCAATAATCTTTCAGCCTATCAGACCTATCTATCTATGAATAATCATTCTCTTTTAAGGGTTTTGTTTTGAGATGTTAAGACTTAAATACATTAGTTTAGTGTAAATTTGATTCATCGCGATTGATACACTATCTGATTGGATGAGCAGCTGATTTAACCGTATATTATTATTGTGCTGTTGTTGATATTATTCGATATAACAGCCAGGGCCATTTTAACCATTGGGCTAGGTGGGGCTGAAGCCCCGGGGCCCGAGCAAGGAGGGGAACACAAGTTAATCAGTAAAATCCCCAGCTATCGGGTTATTTTACTAAAGCTGATGATGGAGTGGAAGTTGTTGGAACAGCGAGTGGACCGCGCACATGGAGCACAAAAAAAACAGCATCATCATCCCCACAGATTTTAGGTTAGATTGATTATTACCTGGATGTGCAGACCATTGGTTTTGTGTTTGAACAAACTATATATATAGGCTATTAATTACTTGGGAGATAATCCGGTAGAAATATATCAATCCTTTTGCGCGTTAAGATGTAGGCTTAGCTTATCATTTAAACGCGTTTTAAAACAAATGGTTTAAACTGTTAATGAACATTAAGCAGTGGGGGCAGCATTCATT
>JAPDDN010000287.1:0-70890 GCA_027422405.1 Ptychobarbus kaznakovi
TATTTTGTAACACACCACCTTGTCTGTGTGAAGATAGGACTGTCAGCTTGGAAGCATTAGTTGTGGGAAATTTTGTCTGGAGGATACATCAATACACCTTTAAGGTTGGAAAGTCTTATATGATTTTTCACAGTTTTTGCCCCCAATTAGATATGGATGAGTCCGCGCTAGTGACAAAGTCAAAAAGTCAGATTTTAAAACTTGTGTAGTGTACTCCATCTTAAGGACTAAACTTAAGTGTGTCATTGAATCATTCATTCAATCGACTCATTCAAAGCACTCCCTGTGCCAGAATATAATTCCCTACTATAAAGAATTCGAAAAAACAAATGTACATGAAAACAGTAGTATCCTCCTTAGACCCGAGAAAATAAGTTTTAGGATTTTTTTGTTCTTTTTTTCTATGACTTTACATTGTTTAGAGCAGTGGTTCCCAAACTTACCTATCTGCTATCACTGGATACCATACAATGCACATCCACGACATTGCATATGTATAATCTGTTGCACCTTTTCACAACTATCTGTTGCACAACTAATCTGTTGTATAATGTATAATCTGTTGCACCTTCACATATTACTATGTATAGATGTGTGCATAATGTAGAATGTGTACAAATACGGTGTAAAATGTGTATTGATAACTAAGTATGTCTTTATAGTACACTGTGTGTACTGAGTATGTGTATGTGTTTTTTGCACATTGTCTTCTGTACAGTCTGTGGTGTGGTGTGGTGCTGTGGTGATGTGACAATAAAAGTGATTTGATTTGATTTGATTTGATTTGATTTGCTTTTTGTCATCACTTTCTGTGCTCTTTGAGCACCATTGCAGCATGCTTCGGCCTACACGCCAGCTGCTACCACGATGAGAAAAAAAACCACCTCGTCTTGTTACATCATTTTATTTCACTTCAAAGACCACTGAACTGATAAATTATAAATGATAAATTAGATAAATGAGTATTATAGTAATTAAATATTTGTTTAGTTATCACCAAAACTTGTAGATCATTAAACCGTTACGCTGCCTCAGAAACCTGTCCGAGATCAGTTTTGTGAGGTGCCTTCATGCAAAAACGCTGCCTGCAAAGTCATTACCTCATAAGGCAGTGAGGCAGCAAGTCAGCTGCCTAAGTTTTTGAATGCAGCGTGCATGTTTTGCTTGTCTCCTTAATCAAACACACCTGATTCAGATCATCAGCTTATTAGTAGAGACTCCAAGACAGGGGTAGGCAATGTCGGTTCTGGAGTGCCGCTGTCCTGTAGAGTCTAGCTTCAACCCTAATCAAACACACCTGAACATGCTAAGCAAGGTCTTCAGAATTACTAGGGCTACAGGCAGGTGTGATTTTTTTTCAGGGTTTGAGCTAAACTCTGCAGGACATCGGCAATCCAGGACCGACGTTGCCTTCCCTGCTCCAAGACCTGAAATGGGTGTATCAGACAAAAGAGAGATGCAAAATGTGCAGTGTTGGGGGCCTCCAGGAAAGTGGTTTGGAACTACTGCTGTAACATATTGTATCAACATTTAAAATGTATCAGCATTTAAATGTAAATAGTGTGTACAACTTTAGAGATGCATAAATCTTTATGAACCTTTTGAAGACCAGCCAGACCTGAAATTTTTGTAACCTTTTTGTGTTTTTTAACCAAAAGTGATCGAGTTCAGTCAAAGCACCTATGGTTCAAAACCGTAAGAAGATGATTGAATCATTTTACTGGCTTGATCTCATTCAGCAAAATGAACTAAAATTGTATTCAAATCACTTTGTTCATTTTTTTCATTTGAGTAGAGTTAAAATTAAATTACTACGGCTAATTTTTAATAGCTAAGTTCCCTTAACACATTCAAATATGCTACCCTAGTGATGTTATCATTTATCGGTAAATGATGAAAAACTTTTTAATAGCAAATTTATTAATAATAGAATTATGTTTTTCCATTTGTATTATTCCAGAAGGCTACAGTATGTGGACGGGAAGCACATAAATCATGCCTTTAGACACAATTGTTTTGTCTTACTATATTAAGTGTCAATTTCAAATCCTAATATTTAATACTTCATTCTGTGAATAGCTGTTTGTTGATTCATGCCGCTATCAGCACAGACGACACCCTTGAACAAGCCTCTCGGATTCCACATCACACACCTCTGTGAGCCTGAGATGCTGGTAGACCTGTAAACACCTGGATACCGCTGCCATTCACAGATGGTGTTGTTGCATGGTCTTCTCTATCAAAATCAACACTCGGACAGGCTGTGTGAGCTTGCACCGTACCAAGCCACAAATAAATACAATAAATCCCACAGGCCTGATCTTTATGAGTCCGACTAATGACTTTGCAGCAGTTTTTTAATGAAATGATCCACCCACACAGACTGAACAAGCTACTTTCAGCTAGTCTAAAGAAACATTCCCTAAATCTCTCTTTGCTTGCTGTTTCTGTTCTTCCAACATGTATCCTTTCAAAGAGCTCTGCACTTGAGTACACCTTGTCATGTTGTCTGAAAATACACTAAATAATTTTAAGTTATTTACATTTGTGGACGTGAAACATTGTTGTTGTTAAGCTGCAGCTTTATTGTAAAGCAGCTTGTCTCAAAATAAAATCCAACGATATTTGACTCCTGAATAGATTATCTTACTGTCCCATTTTCAGACAGAAAGTTGAAGTTTCCACAAAAAGCTTGCATATTTTAATTTGGGTTAGCAGATAGATGCATATTTACTGAGCCATACTTCCCTAAAGACTTTACTACTGGCTTTTGACAGCCAATGTACTGTAACATAGTGCTGTTTTTTTGTGTGTCAAATGTGCTTGCTGCTCTGCAGCATCATTGTTTATTTGAATGCAATTATAAAGTTAAAAAAGAGATCTGAAACAGGTGATGCTTGTTTTATAACTTATTTTCAGTGTATAAAATAGTAAACACCTGGAATAAACAGGAAAAGTAGGTGATTTTGGGCCTGTTTACAGCTGATATTAGAGGGATAGTTCAGCTAAAAATGAAAATTCTGTCATTGTTTACTCACCCTCATGTTGTTTCATAACCTGTATAATTGTCTTTCTTTTGTAACACAAAAAAGGGAGATATTTTGAGGAATGTTGGTAACCAAATATTTTGCTTCCCATTGACTTCCACTGTATGGACAAAAAATACTATGCTTATGTATGCAAACTTATTGCTTACCAACATTCTTTTGTGCTGCACACAAGAAAGAAATGCACACAGGTTTGGAATGACATGAGGATATGTAAATGGTGACAGTGCTCTTTAAACATTATTAACTCACTCTTGTTCATCTTCAAAACACAAATGAAGATATTTTTTAAAGAAACCTAAGAGAATTCTGTCACTCCAATGTGTCAGACCTGTGTCCCCATGTCTTGTGTCTCCCTTCCTCTTGTGCCCATATGTGGTCCTTCCTGTTTCCTATTCATTATTAGTTCAGTTAATCCCAGTCGTGTGTCTTGATTATGTCCCAGGTGTGTCTAGTTAGTTCTGTCTATTTATAATCTGTTCTGCCCCATGTTTCCTGTCAGTTGTTAAACGTCATGTGTAAATGTCATTCCGTGTGTTCCTCCGTTCGTTGTATACCTTTTTGTAAGTAAAGTCCTCTGTTTTTGTGAAACTCCTTGTCTCCTCATTCCTGGCTCCCTGAGTGTTGTGATGTGACGCATTGAAAGTTCATTCTACCAAGATACCGTCTTACAATTGCATATAAACATTGATCAAAGTACATACATAGAGCATATCAGATATTGTAAACAGAAGCTCAAATGCATGTTCTTGATGCACAAGAACAAACTTTATTGGTTCTTTCACATCAAGCAAGCATGTTTTAATTTCTGTTTACTGTATTTGATATGCTCCATTGATGTGCTTTGATCAATGTTTAAAGGGGTCATATGATGCGATTTCAAGATTTTATTTTTATTACCTTAAACTGCATAAACACATTGCAGTACACCAAATACACCAAATAATGGTATTTTTAGCAATGTCATATGACCCCTTTAATACTAGAGTTAAATAAAGGAAGGCATGGGGTCCAGTGGATTTATATACTTATATATATATATATATAATCTGTAAAGAGGCTTTGATCTAATTAATATCCATAGGTATTATTGTGTGATGTGTAGTTCTAGGACAGACACATTTTCATCTTTTTGAACAAACTCGTATGTATGAACAACTTCAGAGTTATAATATCACAGGTCGTTTGCAACTTGCAACCCATTTGCCTTTGTATACTGAGTAAAAATAACATATTATAACAACTTTAGAGACAGCGTTCACGGACAGGAAGGTGTGACTGAGCCGATGCACATTTCCAGACGACTCACCTGTTTTTGTCATTGAGGCGGGAGACCTCCTGTGTTTGCTCTAAGAGCTGCTTCTCCAGCCGGTTGGTGGTCAGAGAGTATTCCAGCAGCTGGATCTCCAGACGACTGGTTTGGTTCAGCACCTGCAAACAGGCCCACATGACAGACAAGCGGAAAGAGAGATTACCTTTAAAATATTCAAAGACATGGAAGAATAATAGCGTTTTTTCTTATCCAACTACTATCGTTTTCATCTCTGCTTGAATGCAAATGTACAGGATTTCACTTTTTTTTCAAGAAAAAGCTGTAGTTAAATGTTGAAGGTAGTACCAGATGTTTCCCTGCAACATTAGGTTTGCCAACTTTATCTGAGAACAATGTTTGATGTAGCAGTATGTTAAAGAGTTTTAATCAGGGTTAAAGTAATAGTTCACCCAAAAATGTAAATTATGTCATTACCTTTATGTTGTTCCAAATCTAAATTACAAAGGAATAATTCATAGACTGTGCTGGTCACACTTTTCCATTCAATTACAATATATGCGGACCGAAGCTTTCAAGCTTCAAAGAGGTTGCAAATGCACCTCTTATAATAAAAATGTTATTTAAAAAAGCCCATTGGTCTCATGCACTATATTCCAAACCATATGATAGTTTTATGTTTGGAACTTTGAAACCTTCACGTATTTCCTTGCAAACTTCCCCTTAAATAAGCTGTAAACCACTGTGACCAAATCTTTTGATTTATTGAAACGATTCAACTCGAAAGAATGTTCACAAATGGGACCTGTCCTATTCATTGTAGCTGCATAAAAATACTTGAAAATCTCTCCTTTTGTGTACCACATAAGAAAGAAAGTTATGGATTTGGAGCAACGTGAGGGTTAGAAAATAATCACAGATGGTTCATTTCTGTATGAACTGTTTCTTTAAGTTTGTGAAGCCATAATCAAGTGATCCAAACACTCCAAAAGTCACACATAGATCAGCAGTGATTATCCCATCATGCCTGTTTCTTCAAACAGCTACATGTTTTTTCAGGGTCCACTATGATGTTCAATGAACTGCTGACGTTGAAAAAATGAAGGCAAAACATAGCAGTGTGAAACAATCACTCTTTGAGAGGATAAACACTATGGCTGTTTTAGTTGGGCTTTTTTCACTGTCTCTCTGATTCTTTTCCAACACTACTCTGCATGGCCACTTAACCCTGCTTATGTTGGCCATGAATTCAGATGAGTGAAAAACCAAACACGCACACACAATACAAAATGGGCAGCAGTGCTTTGAGTGTCAAATGTGATGCACTGAGGCCTAATTTTGTGAACTCACTTTAAAAATTCTCAGCCATTGAGTTACAAGAATTGAATTCAAATGTGAGCCACCAATGCAAATTGTTGGACAGTTTGCTTATTAAAATAGAGAATTTTGGACAAATGACGGCATAAGAAGTGCCCACTTTTCATGGCTGCTTGTCTTCATAATGTGGTTTAAGCAATTAGAGAAAAAGCATTTCACAGCAAAGACAAACAGAAGCTGCAGTTTAAGAAGAGGTGCTATATATTTCTTTATTTTATTTTTTTGTGGTTGTCTGGATGCAGTCAATCTCATTTGATCAGCCTCACCTGTGTCTCTACATCTGTCAGTTTGCGTGTGTTTTCTGCTGATTGGCTTAGAAGATTGGTTCCGATCTCCAGCATGGTGGCTGTCTGAGTGTGAATGACATTCCGCTCCATCTCTGATCGCACGTTCTCCTGTACATAGCTCTCCAGCTGTAAACATGACACAAGACACTTCAACAATCATACACCAACATCTCCAACTATTAAGTCTGTTAGCATCACAAGAGAACATAAGCTTGCATAGGCAATATTAAAGCATGCTAATTTAAAAGCCTATTTGTTTATTATGGATATATATATACAGTTGCAATCAAAATTATTCAACCCCCCAGAGACTGTAATAATTTGCATGGGAATGGAATGGGAATGGGCCAAGTATGCAGTAGACAGGTGAAGCTTGAAAGCACTTGTTAGAGGCATCGTTTATTGGAGGATATAAAGAATAAAAGATTATCTACAAAATGTAACTTTTGGGGGTTAAAGGTACCATAATGTCAAAACTGAAATTTCCTGGCTTTTTTCATAATAAGAGCGGTCAAGGGGCTATGTAGCTACCTTTCAAAACAGTCAGTCCGCATTAAAGTGCACACAGCCTACATAAAGTAGCTGTGATTTTTCACGAACCCTTGTGACTTCCATAAAAATGTGACGTCCGAACTACTTAGTCATTGCCTTCAATCATTTTGCCAAACCCCCAGACAGCATCACGCGTCCATGCCATTGATGAGCAACAACAACACAGAAACATGTCAAAAAGCTTAACTTTAACGGACGAAACCAGATCGGCGGACCTGTAACGTTGCACTCTCACTCAAAGCATTGAGGATCTGACAGGACTGTTACTATGAGGTGGATCACGTCTAACATGATGTATAATAAAGACAAACACACCGTATATATCTAGTCAAGATGAAGGTATAAATACATTTCGATTTCAGCAGGCAACTATTTTTACAGCTACATTATTATACCAGCCACAATATATCACAACAATGTATATAAGATTACATATGATTATATATAAATCATCAGTTCGTTGTTTTACACACATGCACACAGACATTATTTCATACTGACATAGACGGAGATGCAAGAACATTTCAGACGCGCCCATAACAACAAAAGACAATATTGAACATTTTCTGATAAGTAGTGTGCGCTGTGTCAAAGCAAGCATGTTTTTATTTTAAAAAACAACAGGCCAATCAGAGAGAGTTCTCATGAATATTAATGTGCAGACAGGCCAACAAAATCGACCTGGCTCCAAGCAGAGCTCCTGAGAAAAGAGCTGGTAAAAAGTTAATTACATACATCACCCGGACAAATAAAATCTTTCTGATTTTTTAGGGTTTGGGAAGTTATTTAAATTCATTTTTATATATAGAAATAAATAAGAGTATATATTAGCACTTGTATTTTAAGTGTGACATTACAAATAATTGTACTTTTTATTTTTTAAATACTTTTTATTTTATTTTAAATATAGTGTTACACTTTATTTTGTAATGATTTTATAAAAAACTAAATAAATAAAGTGCAATAATATTATTATTACTATAATAATTTTTTTATAGTTATAATTCTACCTGGTCTCATGAAATTTACGTAACTGGGTGTACTTTTTAGCGAGGACACTAAATATTTTCCAATAACTACATATTAAAATATTTCCCACTATGTTCAGTGTGAGCACCAAACTTGTGTGCGTGTGTGCATGTGCGTGTGCGTGTGTCTGTTTGTGTGTGTCAGTGGTGGGAGTAAGTCACACATCTGCAAGTCACAAGTAAGTCTCAAGTCTAAAAAATTAAAGTCTCAAGCAAGTCCAAGTCAGTCAACACCTAGAAAGCCTCTCATTTTATGATCTGACCATATGTCTACTGTCACTGATACATTATCTGCCTTTGCTAGATATTTTTTAACTTCAACTGTCTTTCTGCCACTAGATCATCTAGCTTTTAAGAAATAGTTATTCGGCTAACAGGGAAGTATTTGTTGTCCATCACTGATAAAAAGTAAAGAAAACTGTCATTCTCTATGATAGACAAAGGCATGTTGCAGTTTATGTATAGGTCTGACAGTATTGAGTGTGTAATGGCTCTCTGCTGGGGATGGTTGCAGCTGTGGTGTGGTATAGTCCTTGATTCAATGAATTGGGAAATCAGTCGGGCCTTGCTGTGGACTTCATATCTAAAGGAAACAAAAATTGGGTGGTCTGTGTGGGTCCTACTGCCCCGAGGAATTCACAGATTAAAAATCCCAGTTAGAACTGACAAATTTTCCTATTGGCCTCTGATGTCCTAATTATCCCCATACACTGACGCTCTGTCTCTCTCCATCTTGGTGTGTGGTGGGGGTTCGTATGGCGGTGAAGGACGCACATGGTGGTGGTTAAAGAGAGATTCTCTGCCGCAGTAACAAATTATTATTATTATTATTATTATTATTAATTATAATTAATTATAATTATTATTACACTGATATCAAACTACAATTTTATTGATAACATTGTCTCTCACTCTTTTTGTTTTCCTATCTTTTTAGCAGGACATTTCCAGAATTTCAAGCAGCAGATTAAATTATATTGGATTAGAGTGCATCTTGGATGTTGGGAAGCCCAAGGTGTATATTTGACTAAAGCATGATTTATTCACCTCTAAAACAAAACAATTAAAAGCTCGCTTCGTTGTTGTGGTTTTCTTGTTTGCTGTTCTCTCTTTTCTACATGCATAAACATTTTGATAACTCGAGAAAAAAACATTCTATACTCATGATGCCAATGAATAGAGCGAGCTCCGGCAGGAATGGCGCCAGGCAAAAACTGTCATCGCGTCGGCTGCCCACATTCTAAAACCTGGCAAGGACTTAAATGAAATTTGTTTTCTTGCGGGAATACCCAGCTATGGATTTGTAAGATATACGTATTATTTATATTTTAATACCCAATATCCTTGTAATGATAAAAAATTAAGTTTCTATTTAAAAAAAATATTATTTTAAACCTCTTTTCATTAAATTCATGTGTGTTTCAAGCTACTCAAACGCTTGGTCCTATACTGAATCAGCCCAGACCACCAGGACAGTCTTGTCCAAACACTGAGAAAACCATCACAGATGAGCAGGCAGGGTTCAGGCAAGGACGTAGCACTGTTGACCAAATTTCTTAAACATCTTGGACCCAAGGCTTCTTGCCCTGAGAAAAAAAGATGCGACAGGCAAAAGACATAACATTGAAAACGGATTCCAGCATCCGTGTGTTTCAAACCAGAAAACTGGAAAACCGTCTTCCTTGACCTTCTTGCCCTGAACCGCGGCCAGCAAAACCAGAAAACTTATGACACGGTCTGGCTTGCTGGTCTCCTGTTGAAGCTATCTAAAGTTTTACCACGTTGGGTAGTAGAGGCCATAGAACTCTTCATCCATGGCAGACGTTTTCGAGTACATATGGCAGACAAAAACAGCTCTTGGAGAAAACAAGTAAACGGACTCCCACAGGGATCTGTCCTGTCTCCGAGTCCCTTCAACATCTATATTAATGATCTTCCAGCAACACAGTCCCGCAAATTCATCTACGCCAATGACATCTGCATTGGGACCACACATCGGACATTTGACGAGGTCGAGAACGTACTGAACATGGACATGGATTTGATGGTGGACTTCCTAAGTAGGTGGTGACTTCTACCCAGTGCAACTAAGACTGTATCTAGTATTTCCACCTCCACAATGCACAAGCCTAACGGGAGCTCAATATCTTCCTCAAAGGCCAGTGGATTGAACATGACACAAATCCAACGTACCTCTGTGTTGCCCTGGACCGATCATTAACATATCATGATCATCTGAAGAAGACAGCAGCCAAAGTCAGCTCTTGAAATAATCTACTCAGTAAACTGGCCGGCACAAGTTGGGGTGCAAGGGCCCAGACACTCAAGACCACTGCACTTGCTCTGTGTTACTCAGCAGCAGAGTACTGTGCACCAGTCTGGTCTAGATCGTCCCACACCAGGCTAGTAGATGTTCAGCTAAATACGCCTATGCGCATAATCACTGGAACCATAGGTTCTACTCCTCTACCATGGCTGCCAGTTCTCAGTAACATACCACCACCACATCTTCGACGACAGGAGGCCACTGCCAAACTGCTGACTAAAGTCTATGCGAATGACAAGTTGCCACTCAACTCGGACATCACACTGCATCCAGCAGCCCGCCTGTCATCGAGAAAACCTGTCTGGCTGGACTCACCGCCAGAGGATATGACAGCCAATTCGGCATGGAGTGATGAGTGGGCAGCAACTGATGTTGTGAACCACTCCCTCGTAGCTGAGCCATCGGTCTGTCCTCCTGGCTTCAACCTTCCTCGACGACACTCGTCAATGCTAAACCGATTCCGGACAGGACAAGGTCGATGTGCAGTCAACCTTGTCCGGTGGGGCCAAGCCACCAATCCGAACTGCAGCTGTGGGGAACCAGAAACCATGCAGCACATTGTCAATGAGTGTCCACTGACTCATTTCAACGGCGTAATCAAAGCTCTTCACCTGGCTGAACAAGATGCTGTTCTGTGGCTGGGCACGCAATGCAAACGCTAATAATAATAACACTGATAATAATAAGAAATGTTTCATGAACGCCAAATCTGTACATTAGAATGATTTCTGAAGGATCGTGTGACACTGAAGACTGGAGTAAAGACTGCTGATAATTAATCTTTGCCATAACAAAAATAAATTACATTTATATAAAATAGTTATTTTAAACTGTAATATTTCACAAAATAGCCTAACTGTCACGGTGCACACACGAGGGAGGAACAGGAACACGCAGACGAGGACATAACTCAAATAACAGGCTTTAATGTAGACATCAAGGCAGGACAAGGCAGGACAAGGCAGGACAGACAGGACATGACAGGACAAGGCAGGACTCACAGACAGGATACACCGGGAATAACAAGTAGACCAGACCAAATCAAACTCAAAAGACAGGACACATATACACAGGGTAATTAACACATAACGAGACAAACACAGCTTGACGAGAATGAACTAATAATGACATTAAACAAGGACAGGAAACAAACCAAATATGGACACACAAGGCAGTATATATAGCAACACATGATAACGTGACTACTAACCTGAGCTACACTATGGGTTGGTTACAGACCTTTGTCTTTCCCAAACCTGTTCCGTAATTTATTGATGTTTCTACCTTTTAAGAATAATTTAAGTGTCTTTTTTCTCAGTAACTTCTCCTTTTTTCATGGTTTCTGTGTGTTACAATTGCCCTCTTAAAGAACGACTGTACTTTTAAGCCCTCCTAAAGCATAAATTCTACTGATCTTCAGTAAAGTCCTAAAGATGGCTACAAGCCTTTGATTACAAGAACCAACTGTTGGTCAATAAGTCCACAAGAACCCACTCTCTTTATATAACAAGCTTCATGAATTGAAAATCCAAGGAAAGTGTTGCAATTTCTTTGAAAGACCTATTTGGCACCTACTTTGACCACCTTCTGGATTTGTTCAAGAGCATCCCTCTCGGTGAATGTGAGTCAATAGAAATTATGAACTCCGACATGTAATTCGGCATGCTTGTCCCCTTTTTGGATTTTCATTGAAGAACATCCAGGATTAGCTCATGTTCCCTTTAGGGGGGTTCTTGAAGACCCTGGGGGTCAGATAATCATGTGGGAGTATGGTGTGTGATACAAATGCACTGTCTCATGTGTGGCATCTGGCTAGAAAGTCTAGTAATACATATGCAAAGCAGATCGTCTGTGGTGTTGAAAACACAATACAATCCACTCAGCAGCAGGCCAGAGGTCAATGCTCGCCAATGCTCAGGAAGCTGCTGCTCCTACCGCGCACTGCACTCAATGACCGGTGAGGGAGTGGAATAATAATTTATACAACATTTGGCCCGCTGGTGAAAGCATGCATATAGGCATATCAGGAGGGTCTGTCTGGACCGCCGTTTCTGAGATATAGTAGCCACTTCACTTTTTATCCCCCCTATACCTTCAACTTTTAGTTAAATGCTTCTTATGCCAGATGTATGGCCTGTAAAAAGAAAAGTGAGCCAAATCGTGAGTGTTTTTGACCCTTTTTGTAATCCTTTGGCATGCAGGAACATTTCTGTTATGCATGTATGATACTAAGCCCACTCCGTCTCCATATTTATGGAGCAAACCAATAGGAGGGATGAATAACAAGACAGACTTTCCAGACGGCCCATAGTCTGGGTGACAAACAGAGCAGACCAAAGCTGGGACATGTAACATATAGACCATGTGTGTGTTTTTTTTTATCAAAGAACAGGCATATATTCAAGTACTGAGTGTTTTAGAGGACCTAAATAACAGAATCTGCTGTTTGTGATGTGGCAAGTAATGACATTCTCTTTGAAACGTAGTGCAAGTGGCACAGAGATAAACTGACTCCAAATGCGCAATTGATTTGAATTACCGTAGGAAATGACTTTGCCATAATGTTATCAGAGTTTAAAAGCCATTCACTTAAAAACTACAATATCTCAAACTTCCAAACAATAATCTGCAGGTTTTAGCTGTTGGTATCTTTATAAACAGCAATACCCCTGTCAAACAGAATGTTTCTGAGATAAGCTTGAATTATGTTAGCTAGAAGCACACTGTAACAATGTGTATCAGGAAACCTAAAAAAATGGAGAGAAGTTAAATAGAATTATCAAAGTCAATAAATTATATGATCTGACAGGAATGTTTTTATTCAAGCTTTGGATAAAAGGACCTGCTAAATGAATAAAGGTAATTGTAGTATCAACCTTCGATTACATCAGCAAAAGTTATTTTTTAAGGGGTTAGATCAGGTAAAAATAGATAGACTTCTTTTTACACAGCAGAATCGATGCTGCTGTTTTATGCTCTGAAAATATAAGAGAGAGAAATAATGGAGGCCAAATCCGTGTTTTAAAACTGATACTGACAAACTGTCCACCAACTTGAAAAGATCTACACATTCAGGAAATCTTGCTTAAACATGTTCAAGATGTACCTCTCTCTTTCTCTCTCCTTCTCAAATTCAATAACCTTGTGAGAATCTGTGTAATGCAGATTGGAACACATCTATAGTGCACATGCATAAATAATGCACATAAACTTGTTCTCAAGTGGTTTGGCTTCAGAATGCAGAATTCACATTAGACATCAAGTGGTGACCCAACAAAGCATCAACATGATTTATCGTATGAAAGTAAACAAAATCCCCTTGCAATCAAACACTAAAAATGTATATTTCCAAGATCCATGATATAGTCTGAACAGCACAAATATTTACAGTTTGGTTTCTAAATGTCTAAATTTCAACAGTTCCATGATTGGCTGCCTGTAATTCACTAGACGAATACATTGAGGTCGACAAAAACCATGTTAGTCTGGGTTGCATTTCCTTTCACAGCTTTGTTCATGGTTTAACCATGACAAGGACTTCACACAACCTGTCAACCTTCTACCAAGATTAAATTAGTTTTAGTTTTTGTTGAAATATTTACAAGAAGAAGAAGAATAGAAGAAGAATTTTTTGTTATTATTTGTCACATACACAATTATACAGAGTATAACCAGCAGTGAAATTTGTGCTCTTCATTTAACCCATCCAAGTGCACACACACCTGGAGCAGTGGGCAGCCAACGCTGCGGCGCCCAGGGAGCAGTTGGGGGTTCGGTGCCTTGCTCAAGGCACAGCTCTTTCCATTAGGCCACGACTGCCCCCTACAATGCTGAACTTTAGTTACACCAACCTTGTGATCTGCTTAGCCATACCAAAATTTTCAGCATAATACCATAAAGTTTGATTGCATATACAGCCTTTGACGTCAACAAAAAATATAGTGTTTTCTACTTAATTTTTCAAGTTAATAAGCCTATTTATCTTGCTAGCTTATCTTGTTAGTTATCTTTTATGACAAGGGTTCCCAAATGCTTAGTTTTTTTCCTTGGCGAAAAATTATATTGCATTTATTTAACATTTTATATTTGATTTAATTCATTGTTTTTCATCAACCCATTAACACCAGCAATTCCCACACGAACTTCCATTTTTAAATTTTAGTATTTAGAAAATATTTCTAGCTGTACATGAGCAGGACAAATATGCAACATAATTTGAGAACCGCTGGTGCAATAAAAGATGAGAGCAAAACAGACCGAATGAGGTTTAGGTGGATGAAGCTAATTCACTATACCTTCTGCAGCCACTGTGTATTGTTCTCCATGGCACTCTCTAGGGTCTCCAGCTTCCTTTCCTGCCAGGTGGGTTCAGAGTGAGGCGACTCCGGGTCCGAGGGCGAGTCCCGCTGGAGGGAGTTAGTAACCTGGAAGTCCCCCGCAGGCCGGCACTGCTCCACCTCAGGAAGGATAAAAGTGTAGTGGCAGGGGCCATGCTGCACCTGGTGCTGTCGTCTTTCCGAGCCAATCGCCCCAGCCACTGCTGCTGCCAGGTAACACAGACACAGCAGCCAGCCCATCCCAGGAAAAAGCTGACAGTAAGAAAGTTTTAATCCAGGGAAGGATGAAATCGTGTGGGCACTCCTCTAAAGCAGGTCGGATGAGAGCACTTCGCTCGGATTTGCACTTGTCCAAACTTTTCTGAAGATTGGAGTTCAAGTTCTGCTTCCAGCCTTCTTTCTTTTTTCCTTTTTCTCTGCGTGATGAGTTGTTCTGGAGATCTTATTCTACAACAGCACACTTGTATTGCTGTTTGCCAAAAAATGCAGTAAATTTAAAAGCAATACTGTCCAGACGACAGCCTGGAGGGGGAGATTGTTTCCTATTCCTCGCTCCCTTTGCACTCAGCACAGCTCAGAACCAGAAACATCCTCTTCGTTTATTTACCCTCTGAAATGTTTTTCAGTTTCCCGTTCTGGCGTTGTACCGTCCTTACTCACTCGGTGCGACTGTCCGGGTTTGGAAGTTTTGAGTTTGGGAACTTCTGAACTCAGTGACAGCTTTTTAAAGACTGAATCTAAAATCCCTTCTTTTTGACACATAACTCACCCCCCTCCTTCATTCTCCACTCTCTCTCTCCGTCCCCCCCCCCCCCTTTCCCTTTCTCAGCATTTTCAGATGGAAGCTACAAAAATGCCCACAGCAACACCACTAAAAACCCAAACACGGGAAAAGAAGCTGGACATGGTGATGTGAGAGGTTACTGGGGGTATGGGATTTTTTTCATTTGGAGGCTATGATCTGATGGGGATCCTGGATTAAATAATTTGGTAAAAATACAGTGAGGTCCAAAAGTCTGAGATCAAAGTCTAAAAAAATCTGTGATTATTATTATTATTATTTGATTGTTTTACCTTTCATATGATATAAAATAATTGTGGGGGGTACATAAAAATATAATTTATTAAAAGAGAAATTTTACAATTTTGAGTTTATTTTCATTTAAAATTCTAATTTAAAAAACTGCACTTTAGTTTTTAGGTCACTAAAAAGTGAAATTATAATAATTTAATATAAATATGTCAGTCTACTTGAATTACCTTAAAACGTACTGATAAAACCAACAAAAATCCATCAATAAATAAAAAGAGAGTCACATAAATAAGAGTTTATCTATAAAAGAGACGGAGCACAGTGTCATACACACAAAATGAAAACACCATCAGGTTAACATATGTGTGACACTAAAATAATGCAATAAACATTCACTAAATTACAGTAATGTAACCAAAAAAACACCCTAATGCAAATTAAAGAGAGAGGAAAGAAAAAATATTTATATAAAGTATAAATCACATGTATGTGTCATCTAGGAAATTCTGGGAATTTACTCTTACTGGTTATTATTGCTGTAAATTATAAGGTAAATCTTAGTTTTTATTTGCTAAAAATATATATATAAATAATTTTACTATATTACGCTTACATGTTAAACCATACATAGGAAGTTCTTTCTTTTTTCTGAAAAGTTAAATTTTTCACAGTGTTGTGATCTCAGATTGGGTCAGCCACTCATTAGAGGAAAGTTAATATTTAATGTAATGAAGCTTGCTAAAAAAAGCTGAAAGATGTGCACTGGATCAAACCACATCTGCACTACATATGAAACAGAATTGATTGACAAAGAGTCTGTAAATTATTTGAGTCTAACCTGGTGAAATAGCATTCTGGATCGGTCTGACCCAATTTAACCCCTGCCCATTATTTTTATAGTTTACAACGTAGACTTGTGTGTTCTATTAAAGTCATCCTTCCATTACTAGTTCCCACTGACTAATACAGCCTGGCCTTTAGACTGCGTACCAGCGACTGATATGAATAGCACTAGCTCTCAGGAACATCTGAGAGCTTAAATCTTCCTCCCTCTTTCATTTTCTTTTGCCAGACTCTTGATAAAATCTAACACAGTCAATCCCATTCACTTAAATTATTTCCTTTTACACTTTTCCATGCCATTATTCATAAATGGTTTACGCAAAATGGAAAGTTAGTAGCTATAAAAATCCTGTGGGTATATAATGGGATTAAGTTGCCAACGCAAAGAAAAATGAATTGTCTATACATGTCTCTTCTTTGAAAGGAGTTTGTCTACTCCTCTCCCTCCCTCTCCTTATCTCCCTTTACGTCTGTACCAACAGAACCAGGTTAATTTAGAACAGCAGTCTGCTGGTAATGATGTGATGCCTCATGGATCAGGGTGTTCTAAAGAGTGCGTGGGCGATGTTTTGCAACTCTCTGAATGCCTTTATTGTCACAGTGTCCATCGTTGAAACTGATCAAAGTATGCATAGCGGTTTGAGGGGGTAGTCGAGGTCACAGCGAAAGCTAAAAGCTATTATCAATTGTGCAGATGTGTGTGGCGAGGCTTCAGAATATGATATGGTTTGTTTAGGTTCAATAGTTCATCGTAACAGAACATACCACTCATTTTCCGACTCTGACTGCTGAAAATAGTCTTGTTTCATTATTGCCAAACTCACTTTCACACTGGGAACCATATGTTGATGTTTTGCTTGAGTAAAAATGAAGTGATTATCACAACAGGAACACATGCAATTGATATTAAAAAAAAAATGACAAAACAGAGACTACATTTTCAATTGATATTTAAAAAAATGTCAAATTATTAATGGACCCCAAAATTAAAGCATTCAAGCACATTACATTATTGTGGCAGACAAAAGCACTGAATTGATATTATAAAGTTTAAAACTGACATTACATCAAACTTACTGATCCACAGGGAGTGTTTTTTTAATAAAAATGTTTTTCACAATAAAATTGTACTAAATTAACCAAATAACTTAAATAATATTAATTTATATATATCATATGTATGTATACAAATATATATATATACACACACACAATTTATGTAATAAATATTAGATTTTAATTGTACAATATGTACAAAAATATATATATTAATTATAACATATAGCTCTGTTAGTCAAAACTATGACCTGCGAGACCACCAGTTGTTGTCCAATGCAAGCATCAGGGGAGAATGTATTGATGAGCAGGGAGAGAAGAAATTTGAAAATACTTTGAGAACCAGCCCATTGAGAGCATTGGGTTCGGTCTACGTCAAAGGGCTGATATTTTACTAACCTCCCCAAAGGTTCTAAATCTGACAAACTAGTCCTTTCGCAAAGTGACATGAACCGGCCTCTATATCAGAGCAGAAAGGGTTTGGCTTCTTTCTTGGGTCTGTCAAAAAGAAGGCGAGTGTTATTTCAGCATGGAGAAAATAAACAAGCCTTCATGGCAATATCAATCGCCATATAACATCTCTTTCAACAGACTTCTTACTCTACGAAAAGCAAACCAAACCAGTGTGCAAAGATGACAAAAAACAGCAGTGGTGGAAAGAGTACTGAAAATGTGTACTTAATTACAAGTACTGTTACATTGCTGAAATAATACTCGATTACAAGTAAAAGTACTGGTGTCAAAACAGTACTTAAGTAAAAGTACTCTTCTCAAAAACTACTCTAAAAACTAGTTAGACAGACTATGATATTTATATGTACAAATCATACTAATACCCATTCTGAAACATGTATAGCATAAACTTACATTGTAAAGAAATCAAAGCTCCATCTTTGATTCTTGAAAGACTTTCTGGTGCATTTCACTTACAGTCAATAAAATGTCCAGCATTTTCATCGGTCAGGCGTGGATCTATTCTGAATGGTTGATAACTTTTGACAAAGTTTAATCCAGGAGCAAAGAGAAATCATTTCTACTGTATAAGCACGGAAAGATAGCGATAGCACACAGTCTGCGCAAAAGCAATATCGGAGTGAGAGGACAGGCAGTTTTCTGCGAATACATGACTGTGTCCTCATGTTAAAACAAAGCACTCACCACATTTGTTCAGAAATTATTACAATTATGCGGAATACCTGCAATCCCACATGGATATTCAGACTCTGTAACTGACAGGAGGCGGATGCGTGTCAAACTCGCTGTCGGAGAGGACAGAGCGAGACGCAGTGTATCTGTGTATATATGGTAGATACTGTGGAGAATGAGTAATTGAACCGTGTCAGATATTTCAGTATCGATGTGTATCAAAATATAGATATGCATGATAACACTACCATGTCGTTTGTTTCTCCAAACTTTGAGTCCATAAGCAGAGCCGATCCTCCCTATACGCACAATACGCCAGCTGTGTAGGGCCCCCGAAACACTAAGGGGCCCCCTTGCTCTAAAAGATGATTTCATTTTTGTTTTGTTTTTGAATTTGGCCAGCTGCTATGAAAACATGAATTATAATTTATTGTAATGCGGTGCTGTCGCCCTTTCTATGTGAAAATCAGTCAAATCATGTAACGTGAATGTCGTAAAGTATCTTGCTTGAGACAAAAAAAAAAACGAGTTGAAAGCATAGCGAGACGCAGAAGAGACACTGTTTCTCCTCCGCATTCTGCAAGCGCGATTCGAGACGGAGTGAAACACGGACAAATGCGTTTCATTCATTCGTTCATAACCACTCGAACAACAAAAACACCATAAAGCATCAAGAAATCATTTTTAGCTTTATTTGAGGAAAAAAAATTAAAATACAAATTGTCATTCTGAAATTCTTGCTTGACAGCCATGGCCGCCATTCATTTTCAATGGAAGGAGCAGCTTGGATATTCTGCTTCAAATAGCTTTATTTTTGACCCACAGAGTCATATTGGTAACACTTTATTTTATAATGTCTTTGTTACATGTGTTACAATTACTTAATATAGCAATAACAGTAAATCATGCATAATTACATGCAACTAACCCTAAACCAAACTCTTATTGTATGTTCAAGATATCAATTAATATTACTGAGTACTTAATTTCATAATTACACTGTAACAAGGACATTTTTAAAATAAAATGTAACCCATTACAGTTTTTAAAGACATGATGGTTTTTAAATGATGAACTATTCCTATAAATGCCAGTCATGTGATTGTGAATGATGGTAATGCAAACATTTATTGCACTGCTATCAGGGCTGGAAAATTAACCAAAATGATTAAAAAAGCTTTGCATTCACAGTATTGCATGATGTCATGACAGAAGTGCATGTTTAGCGTCAGTTTTTAATTTACATGAAAAATACATGTAAAACATATTCGTAAACTATAGGAGATAGGTGATGTCATACAACGCCTTTAACCTCTGACCCCACTAATGTTTCTACACAAACAGGCCCTTATTTCCATGGGGACAGGACAACACTTACATTAAGGCTCTGATTTCTAGAGCCAGGGTAATTTCACCTTTGGCAGGTCTTGGCGGGAAAAACCACTATGATCCTTTGTCTTGTTTTTGGATTGTAAATTGTGAAAGGACCGTTTTATTACAAGATCTAAAAATCTTTCCTCACTTAGAGTCCTGCAGAGAACTTTGATTCTTCTCCAAAAAATGCATTTTCTTAAATTATAGCAAGAGAACGTGAATGCCCTCTAAACTCATGTGAACCCTCAGAATGACATTTAAAAATACGATAAATGAACCTTTACCTTGAAGCTTAGATCACGTAATAGCAAATAGACAGGTTTAATAGTGCCAGTAAAACAGGACATTACCAAAAGGGGATCCAGATTTTCCAGGCATTTATGATATCTTCTCTCTCTCTTGACACTGAATGTTTCTGTTTTTAGCTGAAACTATATTTGTGGGGTTTAACCAAGGCCACTGCCAGATGTCAGACATATATCATGCACTATTTTATTCAATACTCCTGTCAGGATGGTGTAAGTGTATCTGTTTTTTATATTTTTATATTGTAAAAATATCGCCGTTTGCTCCATTTTAAACTCCTAAAAGTCCTCATTAGTCACAGCAAGCCGCTTGTAAAAAACTGTGCCCACAACCCATCTTAAAGTGGTTTCTAAGCAATTAAAGCAATAAGCTAAATGCAGTCATAATGTTTTAGTGTTTGCTTGTTAATCTGTCTGGCTAGAAGATCGCAATGCTAACAATTTAGCCTAAATGATCAGTTATTCTTAATTCAGGTTATTAGAGGAGTCAAAAGGAGTCATCAGTGCTAATGTCACTAATCTCTCTGTAAATAGTTGTTATTGGATTAGATTATGCAGTCGTAACTCAAGGAGCTAAGCGTTTAACATAATCACACTTCATGTCATACTAAATTGTTTAGCATGTTAATATAGCATGGATGTTTCTCCTGCTGAGGACCTGCAGTGGCCCTGAACATATGTAACATGTTTAAGACATAATCCACTTTAATGTGGTTCACATGTTGTACGAATAGCTGGTTCAATGGTGGTTGGGTAATACGCAGCATTTTATGGATAGAGAGCTTATTAAAGCCAGCTGTCTTGCTCTTTATGCTATGTGTGAGTCAGGAAGTCGTAGCCATTTAAAATGTTACAAATAACATCTTATTTGTTGCTGTCTATTTGAATTTTTCAATAATCAAAGAGTCTTAAAAAAAATGTTTCCACAGATATATTAAGTAGCAAAAACCATTATTACTAATTGAGCACCGATAATAATTGTTAAAATAATTATTGAACAGCAGCAAATCAACATATTAGAATGATTTCTGAAGGATCATGTGGCTCTGAAAACTGAAGTAATGATTCTGAAAATTCAGCTTTGCCATAACAGGAATAAATTACTTTTTAAATTATGTTAAAAAAACGTTTAGATTTTATATATTTTATATTTTATTGTTACTGTTTTATTAAATAAATGCAGCCTTGGTAAACATAAGATACTTCTTTTAAAAAAAATATTATTATATTATTTTTCCAGAATTTTGACGTAGTAGATGTGTGTGTAATTTTTATATATAGCATATTAATTATCAAATTGGCATTTAACAAAATGCAATTCAGGATATTGAGATTGGGTACAATATGAAACATTACAAAACATCTTCTAAAGATACTTAATGTCAATCATCCACATGTCGTGTACATTTGTTCATGTGTACTGAAATGATTCTATAGACATGGAATGTATTCATTTTTGTATACTATGCAAGTACATGTATTTTACATGCCTTCAGAATTTGTTCCTTTTGTTTTTGCACTTTGACCCCTCATAAGTAGTTTCCATCCTGGCTATGAGCAAAGCAGCTGGTTGTAGTTTGTAACACCTGTCTTGGACAGGAGCACAAAGAAGGTCCAACATAGCAGGGGTTTTTCCTTCAGACACAAATGTCCAGTTCAAGAGGTGATGAAATGTGTGCAACTGGTCTTATTATGAGACTCCTGTCAGGTCTCTTTAGAGTGAGTCTTTGTCCTCTGCGCTCCAATCAATCACAAGACATATAATGCATATAATGGCCTATACACCACGAATTGTAAACTACGAACACTGTATTCCGAATCCATTGAGGAAAATTAGTGTCTGCCAATCCTTTCTCCAGCATTTGCTGATCAAATTTGGTTATTTGTCTCTCAAAAGCCTTGTATTGATTGTTCAAATCTTTAAGGTTGATTTTCTCGCCAACATTGTCTGGAATACTCTTGGGGAACTGTGTCTTCGTATTGTATTCGTTCCCATCTTTCACCTTGTATAATAGACTCTGTCCTTTTCTTCGCACTTTAATATAATGAGTTGCACTGTCTAAGCGATTGTAAGGAAAAAACAATACATCAAGTAATAAAAACACCTTCAATTGCTCTATGTATAATTGCACAAGTAACTCCTCTATAAATTGTAATCAATTGCATCACCTAGATTTACTTTTTTCACAACTCCCAATTAGCAGAATAGCTTTTAGGCACTGAAGTGTTTTAATTTTTTTTTTTTTTTTTTGGAGGGAGGGGGAAAAATGGGTCTGAAATGAAAGTAATAACTTCTTCTTTTTTTGTTTTACATTAAACTAAACAAACTGTCTTTAAACACAAATTCCAAGAATAGTCCAGTATAAAAGTTCACAGCACAGTAACTAGCAACACAAATAGCAGTATCAAGGTTTTCAAATGACTAAATACACAACACCCTTGTGCAATACACATGTGTATTCAACTCAAAAAATAAACACTAACATGCTCTTTTCCTTTATAGAAAGATATGCAACATCAAGTAGCATGGAGATAACAGCCACGTAATTCTACAGGTCTGAGGGAAAAGACTGCTAAGCTCCCGGTCAGATTTTTTACTCTGATGTTAACAAGTGTTTTTAGTTTCCTCTAATGGTGTCAACTGTATCTTCCTGAACAAGTGTTGCCTTGTATTCTGCTGGGGTTTGTTTCATGGTGCCTCTGTTCCCACATAGCTGTTTTCACTTTTCCGGCCTGTGCAGGCTGCCGAGAATTTGTTATTATACACAGACAGCAGCAAAACTGTCTTCACCATGTAAAACAACACAGAAGCTGCATCTGAAGTAGCATACAGTATATTCCATGGCAGAGATTTAATGCCACATCGGCAGCAGGTGTGCATATTGTATACACGATTCCTAATCACAAAAATATCTGTTTATTAGATTAATTACATTTGTTGCTTCCTGTGCACAACCGATATAATCAAGATGCAATGAAGCTTAAGGTTTATGCAACTTTTAATTTACAGAAAAATCACAAAGTATCTGTGTACAGATAAAAAATAATGCTCCATCTGCTTTTAAATAAAGTATTTTCTCTTTACTGTACAGATTCTACATACTGCACAAAGCAGCTTCAAGAGATACTTTAAATGTATTATTTCTGACTTTTACAAGGTACTGTGGCTGCCAACCTGAAAATTTACAATGAATCACAGTCGATTCTAGAAACTATTTAAGAGCACTTCAGTCTTTGTTTTTTAGTGCAATGCAAATATTCTCTATTGCAATGTAGTGAAATCACATAATACAATGCAAACAAATGTGTCCTTTTCCTTAAATTATTATTTCATCCAAAAAAATGTAACTTGCAGGAAATTTACTCACCTTAAATCCATCTAAAATGTATGAGCTTTTAAGCAATAGCTTCATGTTAAAATAGTCTTAATGTTTTTTTTTTATTATTATTAAAAACATGCAGATTTTCACCTTACAAGACATTTATTGATGAACTGGAGACTTGTGGATTACTGTAAAGTGTTTTATGTCTGTCCCTCATTCTGACGGCACCCATCCACTGCAAAGGATTGGTGAGCAAGTGATTTAATACTAAAATTCTCCAAATATTTTTTTATGAAAGAACAAACTATTCCTCTTGAATGGCGTGAGTACATTTTCAGCAAATTGTCATTATTGGGTTAATTGTTCCTTTAAATTTGTGCTGCCAAATGATTAATCGCAATTAATCGCATACAAAATAAAAGTTTTGGTTTGTATATTAAACATATTTATGGGGAAAATCGTGGCCTAATGGTTAGAGAGTCGGACTCTATTGCGAGTCTGAGCCTCGGGCCGGCAGGAATTGTAGGTGGGGGGAGTGAATGTCCAGCGCTCTATCCACCCTCAATACCACGACTGAGGTGCCCCTTGATCAAGGCACCGAACCCCCAACTGCTCTCCGAGCGCTGCAGCATAAATGGCTGCCCGTTGCTCCGGGTGTGTGTTCACAGTGTGTGTGTGCACCTTGGATGGGTAAATGCAGAGCACAAATTCTGAGTATGGGTCACCATACTTGGTCGTATGTCACGTCACTTATATATATAATACAAACACATAAATGTATATACTGTACATGTAAATATTTTCAAAATATATACTGTATATGTGTGTATTTATATATACATAATAAATAAACACAGTACACATACATTTAGTATGTTAACAAAAACTTTTATTTTGGATGCGATTATGATTAATCATTTGACAGCACTAATTTTAAATATATATATATATATATACAATACAGTTTGTTTATAAAAGAAACTGTCAATGTGAATCCACAACCCCTTTACCACAAGGTTACATCATCTCATATCCTATAATCATACATGCAATTATCATATCTGCAATTATCACTTATTATAGTGTATGATCAGACCTACTAGGAAAGAAAACTGGAGTCAAGGGCTGCATTCGAAAACTTAGGCAGCTGACTTGCTGCCTCACTGCCTTATGAGGCAATGACTTTGCAGGCAGCGTTTTTGCACGAAAGCACCTCACTGATTTGGGACAGGTTTCTGAGGTAGCGTAACGGTTTAATGATCTACAACAAAATAGAACAAGTTTTGGTGATAACTAAACAAATATTTAATTACTATAATACTTATTTCTCGCTAGAAATAACATCAAAAGTGCAAAAAGTTAATCAGAAATATACATTTACACACAAACTGACTACCAAACGCAACTTTCAGATTGAATGGAATGCACATGATTATGGGATATCAAAGGCAGCAAAAGATACATCTATGCTGCCTTCAAAAATCGATCAGATGAAGGTATCTCATGAGACAGGAAGTGAAGCTAGCTTTGGATTCGGACGTGCCTTCATGCCTTCCTACCTTGGAATGTATCCTCCGAAGGCAGCATTTTTCAGTTTTCGGATGCAGCCTAGATCTCTTTGATATTTAATTGAATATCTGTCATCAACACCTTTTTTCATCCTTTGATGGAAGTTTTCAATGCAAGTCATCATAATTAAGTAGACGATGTGTACAAGTGACTTGAAAATAAACAAAATGTCTCAGAGTTTGACCAAAAGTTTTAAAGGTGTTGCTTTTGTGGATTAAGATATTAGCAGCATACATCATAAACTCTGACAGAGAAACAATTCTGCAAGACTGATTCAGGGAACGTCGTGTTCCCAGTGAATTGTCGTTTTAATGTACCATTCAGAGCAAACAGCCCATCCTTCAAATAGGTTGTGGGACCTCACAGGCTGATTTCATCACAAGAGAGAGAGAGAGAGAGAGAGAGAAAAAGAGCAAGAAATAATTTAGACAGATTGATGATGATGAAATAGGAACATGCATTGTAAAATGTAGGTGTTATCATATCCCAAGAAACATGTCCTGCTGTATTAATGGTTTGGACCAGAGTTCAGGAAACAAAAAAAAATATTTGTGTTAAGCTTCTGTACAATGGTTGCCAATAATAGAAAAACTCATTTGAGGGCTGGTCATTATCATTTGCTTGTACAGCACTATAAATCAAACACCTTAAAGCCCATTAATTTGGCTATTTCTGCCAAATATGAGGGCATGTTTTATGGCTGGGCTTCAAACTGGTCTGCAGATTTTTACAGAAAAACGCAAAAGCCGTGATTTTAATGTGCCCAAAATGAGTCTGTTTATTGCAACAGCTGCTTTAATCGACGTGCTTTTGATATCTGTGAAATTATTTGTTGGTTTTCATCATGTGAATCATGTAGCCTCTAAAATTAAAAAAATGTTATTGATTTACTACAGAAAATGAAAATGGACTGCCTAATAAATATCACACTCTTCTATTTTAGAAAAAACACTGTAGGTAATGAAAGTACACATATTCAATTATCAAACCCTTTACATGAAAAAGGGTTAGTTAATGCTTATAACTTCAAGGTATATGCATAATCTAAGAATTTCAGGTGGGATTTCACTTAAGAAATTACAAGCAGCAGCAATATCTCTTGTTTTCAAAAGAGACATCACAAGTTAATTTTCAGAAAAGGAGAATCCAGTGGTTTTCATTCAAATATTATATATGCCCTTGCAGGATGAGGCTAATGACCCAGCTCAGAAGTTACTTAACGAATTGTTTCCTCTGCCTTCATCTTTACATCTGGTCCCCTTGGCATTCATTAGGGTCTTTGTGGTTTCATAAACATATTTAGAGGTCAGGGGTCACCACACACTCAACATTTTTCTTCTCAATGCATGCTATTCACTCATGAATGTAACAGGACTTAATGCACGGAACAAAGTACTTCCCTTACTGCCCCAAATGGTTGGCACAGGAGAATTGATCTTATAATGTCACTTTTAACAAATACAACCTTGTAAATAACTTAAAGGTCTATGTTGAAGTATCGATCTAAGAACATGCATCAACTAAATAAGAAGTTATGGGTGCAATTGCCATGTAACTCAATTCTACTCATCTATTTTATACATCAAGTTGTATCCATCACAACAGAACTTTCTTTTTTTAAGAAAATTATAATATTTTTTTATATTTTCCTCTGTTGTATCTGCATTATTTGCAGCTCACAAATGCTTAACTGCAACATCAAGGCAGAGCAAGAAAGAAAATTTGACATTTCAGAGAATGCCCACTTGAATGAATGCAGATGTTGGATTCATGAATGCACTGTGGTTCTGAGTGAGTTTTGCCCAGAAAACATCCCACTCAGCAGATGTGAAAATGAGTAAAAAGCCCCTCGTTTACATTCAAGCTGTACGTGAAAGTCAATTTGTGTGCATGAGTGCATTCACATTCCTGTCCGAGCAGTGCATGAAAAGTAAATGTAAATGATGTGCTTTACAATGACAAACTGTCGGCAGGAACTATTCCTTTTGAAGCCCAGCTTTCACTACACTGTATAAGCAAAGTAAAGTCTTGGATTAGTTTAATATGCACAATCAGCTTCCTATACATTCTTAGGAAAAACACTGAAGAAAGTATTTACAAGATCGATTTCTATTTGTAAACATTGTTTAAATCCATCCATATCCTAAGGTTCTCATCAAACACATGACAAGTACTTAGAGAAGTGGTAGGTGTGTGGTGTATCTAATAGTTCTAGACAAGTCAAAGTAGATAATCATGTTTTGGAGACATGGGAGGAATTGAGGCAGTCTGATAATATATTTAGTTCTGGGTGCTGTTGCAAATAGCAATACACACTGAGCAGTATTATAAAGTGTTCAACAATCTCCAAGTAAACATCTCAAACAAACAAGTAAACAAATTCTGCACCACTCGTTGGGTCTCATTTGCTATGTCTACATAAAGCTGTGTTTGAACATTTTCACAAAGAAATCGGGATTCGTCAATGCATTTGCAAATAAATTTAGAAATTAATATCTAAATAAATGTGTATAAAAAAATGAAAATACATGAATTAAATTATATAATATAAATGAGAAATGTATTAAATAAATGGTTCTACAATTCACAGGTCCTGCACAAAAAATTCAAATCACATGTCATTTAAGTCTATATAAAAGTGTAAAAGTTGTTATATTGTTATAAACACAGAAACGCATAACTTTTTTCTATTTTTATTCTGTGGCAGAAACAAACAAACAAAACCAGAATTGTGAGATATAAACTCAAAGTTTCAACTTTTTTTCTCACAATTCCGAGTTTACATTTCACAATTCTGACATTTTTCTAAGAATTCTGATTTTACATCTTGCAATTCTGTCTGCAACAAATATTAAAATAAAAATAATAATTACGACTTTTTATCTCACATTTCTTACTTTTTTTCTCTCAATTGCAAGTTTGTTTCTCATAATTAAGACTTTTTTCTCAGAATTGTGAGTTTATGTCTTGCAAAAGCGAGTTATAAACTCACAATAGCATGTAACCTCACAATAGTTTTTTTTTACTCAGAATTGCAAATTTACAACTTAGAGAGAAATTAAGAGATATACACTCAAAATTGTGACAAAAAAGAAAGAACTGAGTTAAAAAGTCACAATATAATTGTTTATTATTATTATTATTATTATATTATTAGTATTATTATTACAACCCGAATTCCTGAAATGTTGGGACGTTGGGACCATCAGAGATGCTGGCTTTTGAACTGAACACTGATGACACACTGGAAGGTCTCCCTTCTTCTTTAGCCCGGAGGACACGGCGTCCATGATTTCCAAAAAGAATGTCAAATTTGGACTCATCTGACCATAGAAAAGGTTTTCATTTTGAAACAGTCCATTTTAAATGAGCCTTGACCCACAGGACACGACAGCGTTTCTGGACCATGTTCGCATATGGCTTCCTTTTTGTACGATGGAGCTTTAGTTGGCATCTGCAGATGGCACGGCGGTTTGTGTTTACCGACAGTGGTTTCTGGAAGTATTCCTGGGCCCATTTAGTAATGTCAATTACAGAATCATGCCGATAAGTGATGTAGTGTCGTCTGAGGGCCCGAAGACCATGGGCATCCAACAAAGTTCTTTGGCCTTGTCCCTTACGAACAGAGATTTCTCCAGTTTCTCTGAAACGTTTGATGATGTTATACGCTGTAGATGATGAGATTTGCAAAGCCTTTGCAATTTGACGAGGAGGACCATTGTTTTTTTTAAGAATTCCACAATCTTTGTACGCACTCGTTTAACAAATTGGAGAGCCTCTGCCCATCTTTACTTCTGAGAGACTCTGCCTCTCTAAGACATCCCTTTTATAGCTAATCATGTTACAGACCTGGGGCCGGATGCATACTCTGTTTAGACTAGTCTTAAAAAAAGTTAGTCATCAATTTTTTTTCTTCAAGGCTGGTCATAACTTTTTTAATTCAGTTATGAAAAGGTAGATTGGTCTTATTTGTATAGGAAAAGTAAGTCTGATTACTCCTTTGGAATCTGCTAGTTGATCAAACTAGTTCTTAATATACAGTCTTAACATGGTGGCTACGTTTATGCAACTGGCCCCTGATGTCAATTAACTTAATTGAGAGGTCTTCAACCCTGCTCCTGGGGACCCACTCTCCTGGAAAGTTTATTTCCAACCGGCTTCAGCACACCTGCCTGCAATTTTCAAGCAGTCTTGAGGAGCTTGATTGGCCGCTTCAGGTGTGTTTGATTAGGATTGTAGCTAAACTCTTCAGAATAGTGGATCCCCAGGAACAGGGTTGAAGACCTCTGACTTAATTAGTTGCGAGATGTTCTTCCAGCTGAATATTTTGTCTTGCAAAATGTCTTGCTTTTTCAGCCCTTTGTTTCCCCTGTGCCAACTTTTTTAAACCTGTAGCATACATTCAATTTGAAATGAGCTCATTAGTTGATAAAAGTGTACAATTTCTCTGTTTTGACATTTGTTAGGTTCTCTATGTTCTATTGTGAATAAAATATTAGCTCATGTGATTAGAAAGTATTTTAGTATTCATTTTATTCAAATTTAAAAAAACGTCCCAACATTTCCGGAATTCAGGTTGTATGCTTCTGTGGTGGGAACAGGCTTCCATAACAGGCACATCCTCCCTGCAGAACAAATTCCTGTTGTGAATCCAGCAGTAAAAGTAAAATATTAAAAGAGTAAAAATGCAATTATTAGTGAATGACACTGAGATTTATTACAGCAGAATGCATCTAAGCTCAGTTAGTTAACCTATAAAGATTATCAAATGTATATATTAAACTGCTCTTTAAGAACACGTGGTTCTGGAACTCCCACGGTTGAGGCCATGTGGGCTGCGGTCACAGCACTGTATCGCATATCCAGTTGTCCAAACAAGGTCAAGACTTCTCTTCATGTATCTCGCTGGATATATTGTGTTTAGAGATTTCTCACCCTAAATTTTCAGCTGGTCAGCTCTGGGCGCTGGTCCGAATTGAACTAAGTTAGAAAGTTGAAGAACAGCATCGTAATGCTCTGCCATTTAGAACTGCCAACGATCAGATCAAAGCACTGAAGCAGTAGCAGATGTTTTAGAATCTAATATATATATACTTTGATTTAACGGCAAGTTTGTAATATGCATAACATCCCCAATGTGTACACTTTATACATAGGATTATTAATTTGATAATGAATTTACAATTGTCATTCTGACAAAAATATTTTTTTTATTGTTTCTTTTAAATAAAATAAATTAACAGTTGTTGTTATATTTTATTCACTTAGCAATTTATTCACCTTAAACATATATTCATATCCCTGTTCAACAATTTGGGGTCAGTAAGACTTATGTATATACTTTAATACTTGCATAAGGATGCATTTAATTGACAGAAAGTGACGGTAAAGACTTATAAATTGTAATGAAATATTTTTACAATTCAAATAAACGCTGAAAAATTTCTGAAGAAAATAGTGAAATAAAATAATATGTATAAAAAAATCTAAAATATTAAGCAGCACGTTTTTTTTAATATGGATAATAGGAAGAAATCTTGAGCAGCAAATTGTAATATTATGCTTTCTGAAGGATCACATGACACTAAAGACTGGTGTAATGACTGCAGAAAATTCAGCTTTACCATCACAGGAATAAACAGTTTAAATACAGTTTAAAATATATTAAAATAGAAAAAGATATTTTAAACTGTAATAATATTTTGCAATATCTCTATTGTTTTTACGTGTTTGAATGGTAGTTTATGCTGTATAATTTAGGAAAACCATTATCTAAAAAAATGTTTTACAAATAGCCTATATAGTATAATAATTTACTTCAAAAGAGTAGCTTGACTGTAGTTTAACTAAAATATTAGTAGCTTAAAAAGTACAGTTGTGAAGTTCCCCAGCACAGGCATCATATTATAATTCTCTTGTATGTTCTATCACTTTATTTGACATTTACTTTGTACTGATTGTACCCAATATAAAAAATATATATATATATATAATATATAATATATATATATATATAAACAAACAGCATGTGAGAGGTTTACTCATTCAGGCAGTGACCGTCAGAGATTTCCCTGGCAAGGGAAGCCTGACTAAGGTCTGCACAGTGGCGTATAGTGGGGTTTCAGTCGGGCCTTCAGTAAGCAACTGTAAACTACATGCCCACATCTTACACATCTCTGTTACAGCTAACGCAGCCATATGCATATAATGCACATATTATGCCGCACACAGTCTCTCATAAACAGTGACGGCTGATCAACAATTTCAACAGTAGGCTAGATTAGGTTGGGTTAAATGCAAAGTAAATTTCCCTACATGGATCAGTAAAAGTAATCCGCCAGTACACTGGTCACATATGCACATTCATGTCACTCTAAAATGATGACGCGACCAAAGCAGCAAAACTATACAAACGCTGGACATCCACACACCACACCACAGTACTATCAACACATCACATACACCTCCATAACAATGTGCATGATACAATACTCATCAAATAATAAAGCACTCACCTGTCACTTGTAAATAAAGTCCATGGGTCTGTCATTCCATGTCCCTTTACTCAGATTAAAAAGTAAACACGGTCAACAAAATAACTTATGCTCAGTGCTAGCTGTTAGCCACTCATAGTTACAATCTTTGAAATGGCGCACAAATCATTTGCTGGCCTTTGTTAGCGAATTCTGTTTAGATCTTCCTTTCTCGGTCATTCTCTTTTGGCTGCAGAAGAGCGCCTTGAAAAAGGCGTTTCTCTTAGATCGGCAACAAGATCTGGTGTAGGCGCCGATGACTGCAGCTGTCATTTTTCTTTTCATTGAGTTTTACTTTTGTTCCTTGGAAATCCCTGACTAAAGGGGTGGTCTAACACTGGGGGTAGCACTGGGCACGTTGCTAGTCCCAGGGGGGGGCTGTCATTGAATGTCAAAATTTGATTGGCTGATGATTCTGTCTCTAATGCTCGTAACAAATAAGATGTAACATCTTTCAACAAAATGGTAGCACTATCTGTAGTGCTGGCCGCAGAATTTTCTATGTAGGATATTCCAGTTCAACCTCAACTAAACTAATCATAGGCAATTTTGTGGACATTACACAAATGAAAATGATACCTAGATAATCAATTAAAAAAAAATCACAAAATAATGAGAAGGCCCTGCTGCCCCTGACGGCCCTCCACTGGGTCTGCATGGTGTTCAGTCCTCCTACTCAGTACACTGGTTACATGGAGCCTCAGTTGTGATGTCTACCCCATCCTCAGTTTTCTTTTACTCTATCTCTCCTTCTGTGCTTTCTAATTTCTTCATGGCACCGGTCACCCTCCCCTGCAGAGGCTACGATTTTGTAGTGTGATATTCCATTTTCAGCATTCTCTCTGTTATTCTAAAATCAGCCAGCGTAATACAGACATCACAGTCCTCTCCCAAACAGATGGTCTCATTTTCAGGAAAGGCACTGTTCCTGGACCAAAGATTAAAGATGCTGCTGTGTGATTAGAGTTATGTGAACCCTTTGAAACTCTAGCATAAGAGCTCTGCTATATGTAGTTTAAAGGGATAGTTCACTCAAAAATCTAAATTTTGTCATTTTAGATCTGTATGATTTTGTAGAACACAACATTGAAAACATTCTTCAAAATATATTTTGTGTTCCGCAGAATATATCATACGATACTTGGAATTACAATTGTCCCCTTTTAACTAGCTCTTTAAAAGTGAAGTGTAATTTTTGATATTGCATTTTTTTTTGCCAAGCTCAGCTTTATTTGCAGAAAAAAAGATAAGTTCCCCTAAAATTAGTTCTGCTGAAGAAGTGTAAGCATTGTGCTATCCAACATTGTTTGGTTTCTTTGAGCATCCAAACCAGCTTGACACAGGAACATTAGCTCAATCAGTGGCAAGAGTTTGAGGCAAGACTAAGCAATTGCTGACGTTTTCTGGAACACCAGTCTTTAAAGTTGCAATGACACCAAAGTAGTCTTTTAATCGGTGTTGGGATGTACACAATGAAAAAGAGTGTAGGGAAGGACTTCATTACATTCACTGATTGACTGGATGGAGGCAGATCTGAACACAAGCTTGCAGTTGATTGTAAGAAAGCGGGTGAAGTTTAAGAAGTTTAAATAGTTCACCCAAAAATGAAAATTCTGTCCATTAATTACTCACCCTTGTGTCGCTCCAAACCTGTAGCCTTCATTTCATTTTAAGAACACAAAATAAGATATTCTTGATAATATCCAAGAGTTTTCTGATCCTGCATAGACAGCAACAAAACTACCATCTTCAAGACCCAGAAAGGTAGTAAGGACATTGTTAAAATACTCCATGAGACATCAGTGGTTCAACTGTAATTTTATGAAGCTACGATAATAATTTTGTGTGCAAAGAAAACAAAAATAAGGACTTTATTCAACAGTTCTCCTCTTCCATGTCAGTCTCTGCTTAGCATTCATGGGTTTGGGTGAACTAAGCCTTTAAATGATTTGAGATGTCCGTTAAAAGTCTCTCATTTCACCAGAAGATCAAGTTATGACATTTTGATTACTAAGTCAAAAAAACTTAAAGACATGAAACACATGCACAGATAAACATGCATTTAGAAAATACATAAGGTGCATTTTCATCTCATGCCAGCTTTAAAAACAGGTGGTGTAAGCAACATCAAAAAAGCTTAATTTAAAAAAGCTTGAATAAATGAAGTTGATTATAGTGCTCTCCTATATTGGTTTGAATTTAAGAAGTGAAGCTCTGGAAGCATTACAAGATGCATTCATGCCAAAAAGCATAAATTCAATCAAAATGTTTACACCTTGTATTTTTGCACACTATAGATTCAATCTGACAAGGCACAAGCCTCCTGCACAGGGTGAGAACCTGTTCGGTTTTCTGCTGATCTTTGTGCTTAAGAGACTGGATTTATAACACTGCCAGAAGGATGCCAAATGATAACACATGAGAGAGGGCTATGATCCTGGCTCACCCTCAATGTAGCTAATGTAATGGGTGAAGACAGAGCAACCAACATTATTGAGTGTCCCGTTATAAGCTAAGAAGTACATTAAGGCCTTTTGAAGCAGACTGTGTGTTTTTTTCTTTTGGTCCTCTTATAAAATATTGTGAAGAAGAAAAAAATGTGCAATGCAAGGGTTTATACTTCAATCTTTGCGAATAGTGGAACAGATGACTTAAAGATATTTTGCATTTGCAGTAGATCTGTGGCAAGAGTGATGCGAACAATCTCAAACCCTTTCCTTACAATATTATGCCTGAAATTTGATTATCTCTCCATGCAAAATGGCAACAGAACATGTTTCTCTTTAGTAAGTTGTATAAAAATGAAAGAATAAAAAAAAAGCATTGGTGCTTACAAGTGCATTTCTGCATTTTGAAATTATTATCACGTATTACATAACTTAAAACAAACCCTGACAGGCACATCATTGATTTTGAGACTGCCGCTGGCTGCCCCGCAACTATTCCAGATCAAACTTTAGCCTGTAGCAACTGCTTTCCTTCAAAGCTTAGAGACTATTGTGAGAATATATCCTGTGAAATGAGGATAATACCTTTCCCAACGGCCAGATTGTAATGTTTTTGTGTTGCTTCTTTGCTAAGCAACATTCCAAGAAGTTCAGCCAGAGATCACTAACATATACAGTAGATGCACGCTGTGATGGGTGGACCAAGCAACATTATGGCAGAATGACTAATCACTACTCTGAGAAATTATTCCTACAGGCCTTTAGAAATCACAGATAATTCCACACAGACCAATAATTTGACTTTGTATACCATAATGTTGTCACTTAAGATCTAAAAAGAGAAAGAATCCCAAATAAAGTACCACTTTAAGTTTAAGCCAGCCTTTTCCAAACCTGCAAGACATTCCCTGGGTATTCGGTAATGACATGCCAAATAGCTACAGAATATTAATATATTTTGCTATGACGTCTGCTACTTACGATCACACGAGTGGGTGCACATGCTACTAATATCGTCTTGCTGGGTTTACTGGCATTTACTCCGAGGTTTCGCTGGTATTTGCTCTGAGTGCATTAAGTTATTCCGAGTCTGTTCTGAGGAGCTTATCCATCATTTCCAGTCTGAACAGCGTGAGAAAGAAAACATTGCGAGGGAAAATGAGACAGCTGCTATTGAACAGGCAGAAACTGAATGTTTCTCCTCAAGCGAGATCAACTGACTCAGCACAGCGTGACATTAAGTGTTGTTGACCAAATCTCAATCTTTGGAGCTCTGCAAATAATCTTTTTAAGAAAATATCACACAATTCTTCCTGCAGGATATGAATACTGCTAAGCAAATTTATGATAAACTCTAATGCAGTCAGAGATATTATTCTAAGACGGTGTAAATGTACAATAGCTGCTGCCTTTAATATAATTAATTACCAATTATGGTATTTAAAAATTCCAATAGGACAAAAAAAATATTAGATAATTTCATTGCTAAAATATCTTTGCTCTTCTGAGTATCTCAGTGGATACAACAATGACCTATTATGAAAATTCAACAAGACATTGAATTAAAACCTTTTTTTCAGAGAAGAGGTCATGTAGTGACATTGTAATGTTTTACTATAGGCCAATAAGGTCTATATGCTTTATATTATTGTAGCTTGTACAGTTTATGAACAGATATTTTTCATAAGAACACACTGTATAAGACAATATCTGTATTTGTATCTTGAATTCATAATAACACCACACTACATCACCTGTAAACTTACACGTTGTTTCACAGCCATCTAGTGGAAGAAGAAAGAAATGCCCCAAGATCCGCATCTGCAAGGATAAATAGAGCAGTTTGGATTGTAGTTTTAAAACCAAGGAAGAAAATACTGGAATGGCTTCCCTCTGGGAATTCTAGTTTGTTTTAGAATTACAGTTTTCAATTATTGGCGAGTACGTAAGTTTAGATAAGGTGTGAAGGACTGGTCAACATTCTAGTGAAGAAAAAAGTTTCTTATATAATAGATTATGTGACCTAAGCATTATTACAAGGGTCATTCTTCAATTGGGGTGGCAAATGAGAGGCGGAATTTTCTAAAAATGCTTGTTTGTTTGTTTTTTTTCTTTCTAATAAAACATATTGCTATGCATTAGTTAAGCTATATCAATTAAAATGAAAGCTTAAAGGGTTTTTTCTCCCAAAAATGAAAATGATGTCATTATACTCTCGACCCTGATGTCATTCCAAACCCGACTTCCGTTCATCGTCGGAACACAAATTAAGATGTTTTTGTTTGAATCTGAGAGCTTTCAGACCTTCCATAGCAACACAACGGAACAACGGAACGACATCAGGGTGAGTAATTAACTTTTTGAGTGAACAAACCCATTAAGGAAATTGTATTTTTTTATTATTTCAATCAAACACTGGTGACACAGCCACTTACGTCTATGCCATTTTGAAATTAAACCACAGACAGAATATAACACCACAGACTTTATATTGCAAGTTACTAGGGATAGGCAACTTCGGTCCTGGGGGGCCGGTGTCCTGCACAGTTTAGTTCCAACTCTAATCGAACTGCTATAGGCTCTGTGGTGTACCAGACAAGACGGTAACACCACAGACAAATTAGCCTAAATCTATGGATGGCTGACGTGAAACTGATGTTTCGACACAGTGTTGAGATCCCGAAGCGCAGATGTTTTTGCGAGTGAGAAACAGCGAGCGAGTGCGGGCGTTACAGCACAGCAGCGGTGGTCGCGGTCTCACGGGAGAGAAAATCGTTTCCTGTGAAGACAGTCACACTAGGAGTGTGCGGTGGCCAGCTCCCCTGCGTGCTTCAGCACTGAAAAGAGCTAATTTCTCTAAAAGAGTAACACGGGTGATCGCGTCTTTTTAAAGATGTCTTATCACCCGTGCGTTTCTGGGTGTGGTCGATTTCTGGCGCCTCAGGATGGTCACGATCGCTGCCTCACATGTCTGGGCATTCAGCATGCTGAGGAGGCTTTCGTGGATGGTTCATGTTCTTCTTGTGGGGACATGACCATCTCGGAGTTGCGCAATATACTCTGCTATGTCAAACATGGCGGGGTCCCTCTGCCTCTGCCGCGATCTGGCATTCGTTCTGGCGTTCGTTCTGGCACCCGGGGCGGCACAGCATCCGGTAGAGTCAGAAGTGATTTGAGGATTACGGTGAGGGCTTCCCCAAGTGGAGTTCCTCACCCCTCAAGCATTCCTTAGCCGGCGGCGGTGGGTCTGCTGGGGTACCCCACCCGTTTCCTTCGGTGCTCCCCCTGATGACCAGATGTCTATCGCTGCATCGGAGGGCGAGCTCTCTCTCTCCTTGGATGATGACTCGGCTGCGTTGTCCCCTTCGGGTGTGGTAGCATTGTCCGAGCCAGACCCAGAGATGCCGGCTATGCTTTCCCGGGCCGCCGAGAACTCGTGTGGAACCTCCACCGCGTCCCGAACCTTCGAGGTTGACGATGGTTTCTACGGTGGGGGTCGCGCCCCCTCCGGTGCCATTCTTTCCGGAAGTGCATGAGGAGCTTACAAGATCGTGGAAGGCACCTTTCACTGCCCGAAATAAATATTGTGGCTCCTCCCCCCTCACCACCCTCTCTGGTGGAGCCGCTTTGGGGTACACGGGCATCCCCTCTGTGGAGCGGTCTGTGGCCATGCAACTGTGTCCAACAGCCGCTTCCACTCTACGGGGTGAACCGTGTCTCCCCCTCACGGGCCTGTAAGTATTCGTCAGGCCTCACTAGCAGTACTTATAGAGCCTGTGGGGAGGCGGCTTCTGCCCTACACGCCATGGCATTACTGCAGGTCCATCAGGCCAAAGCACTGAGAGACCTGCATGAGGGTGGTCACAACCTGGCGGTTCTACATGAGCTGCGTGCTGCGACAGACCTTGCGCTCCGAGCGACGAAGGTGACCACACAGTCTTTGGGTCGTGCGATGTTCACGCTTGTGGTCCAGGAGCGCCACCTCTGGCTGTGTCTCACTGACATGAAGGAGCAGGAGAAGGTACAGTTCCTGAATGATCCCGTGTCACAGACTGGCCTCTTCGGCGATGCTGTCGAGAGCTGTGCCCAGGAGTTTTCGGCAGCACAGAAGCAGACGGAGGCGATAAAACACATCATGCGCTGGAGGAAACCTGCTGCTTCCACTCCGGCTGCAGCCCCTCAGCCTGCTCGTCGCCGTGGGCACCGCTCCCACGCTGCAGCAGCAGTCTTCCACCAGGCGGCGTCGTGGAGCCGGTCACAGGCAGGACGCCCAGCCCGTCCAGTCCCCCGCCAAACCCGGCGGCATGCGCAAGTGCAAGAGGCCCTGAGACGGGTGACCCATAAATGGAGGGAACTGCTTATCGGGAGATGGTGACCGCACCACTCCCTCCCCCGGAGGAGGGCCGGGTGGAGAATATTTTGTTTCTTTTTTTTTTGTTCCGCCAACAAAACTGTTTGTTTTTCTTGATGTCCCAAAACATCAATAAAAGAGCGGTTTCCTCAGTCTCTGGGTCTCAAGAGGAGGAGAGTGGTGTACCGTGCATCACGGGATCACTTCCCTCCTCCTCTCTCGCCAGGCAGTGGGTGGTTGCCCAAGAGCACCCCTCCTGCCCATTTGTGGAACCAGGTAAGGGCAGTAGCACTCAAGTCCCCGCTTCAAGTCGTCACACGCCGGGCTGTCACAAGCCTCAAGCCGGGCTCCTGTGTTTCCACCCACACGAGGAGGCCCTATAATTATAATATTTTTGTTGTGGTAATAAAAATATATGTAAGTGAACAATAGCTTTTAAAATGACATACAATACATATATAATAGCAATGATGCAATAATAATTAGTTCAAATAAAGTATAAAAAGCAAGAAATCATATGGTTTTATTGAACAAAGCTGTTAAAATGCATAATGTTTTATAAACAATAGAGCTAATGTAGATTACGCTTCACAGCAAAGGCCTGCAGGGGGAGCCGACAGCCTGATGATTATTTTTACACATTACTGTGAGATCTAATCCTTGATTAATATTGACCAAGCACCATTCAATTCAAATGTCCTCTTAATATTTAATATTTGACCATTTATTTAGGACAGAAATGCTATAGCCACTGTAATTAAATGAATATGTGGACATCAACATGTGTAAACTATTGTATTGGGCTACTAAGTATTGAGCTTTTATTTTGAAATCGCGATGTATTCTCCCGTGTTTGCGTAGATTTATAAATTATTTACCTTACAAATCTGAAGAAATGGCACACGTTTCATTCCCAGATGAACTTTAACGTTAAATAAACCCAAACTCACAACAGCATGTAGAGATGGCGTTTGAGACGCTCCACACATGTAAATGACAACAGTTTCTGTGGAGCTACTGTGAACGGAGCCACTGTGTGATGCACGTACTTAACCTACGCGCATGTAGTCTCCCGTAGCCAGACCTTCAGACTGACGGCTGAAGGTCTGGAATAGATGGCCACATTCATTGGTCAAGGCCCGCCCATGAGGCTGTTTGACCGACATGTCAAACAACCAATCACAGTTCGTTTCATTCAACGTCACGTTTCGGGGCGTGGAAATGTCGCCACAATAACAAACCGGTGTGTGAAACTCTTCAATGTATTTTAAAGATTCTATGCCACGAACTTTAAATATTTCACATACTTTTGAAAATCCAGTGTTTAGTTGACCCTGATAAGTGTTCGCCATCCCATTTGTAAACACAACGGCTTTCTTCTTTCGTGAGGGGGTTTGGCACCACGGCATCTTTGTTTCCAGGTGGAACGTTAAAGAACGCGACACACACATCTCCCGGAAATCCTGTATAATTCAACCAATCCGACGACGACTTTGACACTCCTGAAGTGTTTTCAGATAAGTGTACCATATGCATCAGACGTTTAGCCAACGGTCCGTGGGCGTGACATCTGAGGCTGAGATTAACATGCATGTAAATAATTAAAGCGCATACTGTATTGAACTGCATTACCTTCACATATAATTATTTAATTAAATCATAGCATTTGTGAATTCACAATTATGCTTAATTATTTTTTTTAAATATAATTATTTTATCATTGTTTAAATGCATCCTTGGGAAATAGTCTAATAATGTGTTTTATGGATTCTCGTCCATGAAATGTGCCATTTCGGGTATTTTGCCAGTTAGTCGATGCAAGCTAAATTAAGTCGAGGATTTTTAAAAATCGACTAGTCTACTAAAATCGACGAATCACGACAGCCCTATATACTAGTGCTAGACAGATGAGCAAAAGGCCCCATGACCAATTGCATTCATGTCTTTTCCAATGTGTTTCATATTACAGTGTTCTAAAATTGTAGCCCTCAAGTTAAAATAAGTTTGCTTTAACATGCCCTAGACGGATGTGTTTGACCATTGCATTCACATTGCAAACATGACACATTCATGTGCATGACACAGTTCAGCTTTTAAAAATCGCTTCTTGAGACCATGTGTTTTTTCCCATTCCACTGGCCACCTCTCACGTTTTTCAGTTAAAAATCCTGTTCTGTGTGAATGGCCCCTATGACCCTTTGTGTTCACGTCTCACATATTTTGCAGCATCTTGCACATTACACAACATTCTAAAAATGCAGCACTTGAGTTTAATTGTTTTTGTTAACATAATGACCGGTCACCTGTTGTGCTCGCATCTCTCATCTTTGACAGCATATCGTGCATGAAACAATGTTACACCAATATGATTGATTCATTTAAGGTCTTCTGGTTGATCAAAAATATCACAGAGCCCTTAGAAGACACCATGTTGGAAATTTGGATTTCTAGCCTTGAGGCATTGCATTTTTCCCCATTTCACTGCCCATGTCTCGGGTTTTTTATAGCGTTTTGTGTAAATGGCCCCTAACATGGGAACATCTCAGAATGCACTGCTTCAGTTCTCTTGTCCACTTTCTTGAACTGAAATGCAATTGAGATGCCAACTCCTAGAGACACTGACAAAATAAATAAATTGATATAAAATCAGTTCATTTGAGTTGAAATAATTGTATCATATGAGAAGAGACATCGGAATGTCCAGGAACACAGAATTCAATCTGCTGATCAACATCTTGTGTTTACTTTGTGACACTGACCATCTAACTGTACATTATATGGCTCATGGTATTAGTATATGGTATATGGCTCTTACCTAATGTACATGGACAAAAACAAATATTAATCTGAATTTAACATATTCCATTATTCCGTCTACAGACCACATAGAGTCACACTGTTGGCTTCCAGAATGTTATGTTTTGCTTTGATCTAAATTTGAGGTTGAAACATGCCAAAAAGGCATCCTAATTTTGAAATGATAAGTTGACTCTTCAAACTACATGCCATTCTACTATAGCTTCAAGCTCCATAACACTACAATGCTGTGGACTGGTGGTGATTAAATGTCATATAAACACATGGTCAATGATTCAGTGAATTCCAGAAACATTTAACTAGTCAGAACTACAGTTTGACTACAAAACCCACAATCCATAGAAATCAACACTTCCGGTGAGTCAGCTGCGATTCAGGAAGTAAATCCATTACAGTGACAGGAACAATATCACGGAACTATCATTGCACTGAGCAGATTAATAAAATATTACCTGTAACCGATCTGTAGACACCTGTAATATAAGACAACATGTCTAGGCAGTCAAACAGAGCTACGGACAGCAAGAAGATGGTGAGTGTGTCTTGTGTTTCTGCAGATCTGAGCTAAATGCAGGGCAGCTAGCTAACATGCTATTATAATCATCGGAAAATAAGTGTATTTGAGCAGTGTAACTTATGTATATTTGCATACAAATACATATAGCGTAGTATACATGTTATCTAGACGTGCATTAGATTATTCCTCTAACGTTAGTTGAGTTATTTTTTTGCACAGACATTAGACTTTCAGTCAATCGCGGCTGGCGTTTGAATTAAAAATCTTGTGAAAGGCTAAATACGTTTTTTTTTATAATCGCTTGAGGGAATTATAATAATATAGGCATATTTTTTAGAATGATACATACTCTCGTAGCATTATGCTTCGTGTGTCATGCATTTTGTTTTTGCACTATTGAGTATTATTGCACTGGGCAGGAGGTTATATGAAGCATTGATGCACTCTCAACACGGACTAAACAATACAGTAGTGAAAGCATATAAAAATTATCCAGTTGTGTCATGAAAGCTTTAGTAGAAATTACGTTTTAGCTACAATGTCATTTAATAATTTATGTCTGTAACAACCTCATGAGAGGGCGCTCAAGACCACTAATTTACGTGCCCTTATTCAATCAGCCCTGAATATTACCCATAATGATACACTGGAGAACATGTCTGTTATGAAATTCCCATTTTCGTAAATAAGATATGATTTAAAACGTATATTGCTCTTTTGTTTGTTTTTTTATTTATTTAGCAAGTACAAAAAGATGGTTCACTGGCATGTTGGAAATTTCTTTGTATGGTAAATGGAAATTAATGCAAGGAAAAGAATGATCTTCTGTACCAATTCTGGTTTCATTAAAAAATTACTATTACATCTACTGTTGTCAAAAAAATAATAAAATAAGAAAAAAAAAGGCTACATTGTTATAAAAAAAGTTTGTTTCTATGTCAAAGATATTTTTCATTATTATATTATTATCATTATTATTATTATGTTGTATTTGCATTCATTGTCGTTTTAACAGTGGTTAACAGGTAAACAGTGGATATTGTGAACATGGTGGTGGGTAATTTTGGGCTGTCTTGTCTATCCCTTTAACAGAATTCAGAATTATTCACTCTCACTTATGGAGCCTTGGTCACTCAGTTGTGTAAGGACTATGAAAATGATGAAGAAGTCAACAAAAAACTGGATAAAATGTGAGTCTTTCTTTCTCCATTTCTCACCTATCCATCCGATCTGGTCACATTAAACAGAGTTTACAAATTACTTTTTTTTTCTCACTTTTCTAAGATTGTAGATTAAACAGTCTATGAAAATGTTAGGAATATGTTTATATTATTAGATGCTGTGACTGGTCACCATTTCTTTTAGAGCTGCACGATATTTTGCATGTGGTAGTCATGCACATCTCGTCAGTAAAGACGGTTCTGTGATTAGCGTTAAATCTCCATCAGCTGTTTTCAAATGGAGCGGCATTTAATACACAGAGCCGTAGATTGCTGACAAGCAACGCAATTCGCGCTCCGAATCGCTGATGAATCGCATGTGATAGTGAACGTGAGATTGTGTGCAATATATCGTGCAGCCCTAATTTCTTTTATGTTTGTCACTTTCCAATTTTCAATTTGTTTTAGTGGAACAGAGAGGGTTTAGTGTGGATGTTGTATTGTCAGTGTTTGCGCTGGGTGTAGGCTGTTATATTAGGTGTGGTCATTGTGCCATCTAGTCTGCTGAAGTTGGGTTGGGTGGTATTAAAATGTGCCACTCTAGGTTTTTCGAGAGCTGTCTCTCCCCACCCTGTTAAATGAATCGTGCAGCTGTAGGTTACACCCCTGGTTTTCAGATTCATGATTCTGTTCCCCTCTTGGCTATACTTCTCAAATTCAATTTCACTTTTAGAGTGGATCCAGATGAAAGAGATGGATTAGGGTGTTGATTATTTTTTTTTTATTATTATTAGCAAGTTCACATCTCATGTTGTACTGCACTGATTCTTTCAGCTGGTGGGTTATAATATGTAACAATAAATTGTATGTAAACATGTAGACTTTTATGAAAGGCTGCATTTATTCAATCAAAATACAGGTTAAAAAAAACAACATTTTCAAACAATTTTTAGTTTTATTATCAATGTTTTAAAGGGGTCCTATTTTGCTCTTTTACAAAGTCTTGATTTTGTTTTGGGGGTGTACTAGAACATGCTCTCATGTTTGGTGGTTCGAAAAACACATTATTTTTCACATAATTTACATTATTACAATACCTTTCTCCACCGCCTGACACAAACGACTCAATTAGTTCCGGGTTTGATGAAGGCCCGCCTCCCGAAAATCGAAAGGTTTTGTGATTGGTTAGCTGTCCCAGTGCGTTGTGATTGGCGAACAGCTTAGATGGCTTTACTGCCTCACCTCTTGCCAAAACAGCAAGTTCGTCAATATTGCCTTATCAATTTCCCCAGTAACTCCGTAAACAAAACAGAGCTCCGTTCACAAATGCTGCTTTCTCATCATAATTATATGCAAGATGAAATTAAAATGACATCCAAAATTTTCTGAAAACAGTTGGTTTCCAACAGAAATACAGTGATATTAAAACACCTGCACCGGGTTTTGAGGTTTTGAAACGTTTTTGAGTGCGTGCAACCAAGTGTTCTCCCCACCTGCCAACCATTTGCGTTCTCCCAATTTCCTGCCAGTAGGCGGGATTTGATTTCAGTAGGCGGATATCATAAATACAGGAAAACAACTTTGTAGTCATAAATACAGGAAAACAACTTTGTAGTCCAAACGAGCCATTCGTTGTAGTTCTTGAAAAGGGATTTTTTTTTTTAAAAAACAAAATATCTCCCTTTGGAGTGGACTTTGAGATTTGTAACTTTGTAGATCTTTTTATGTACATACATACTGACTAAAATTCATAAAGTGAAAAAGCATACGAGGGCCCCATTTAAACAGTTGTAATATTTTAGCGAAACCATGGCACTTTTTTTAGGATCTTTGGTGACTAGACAGTTAAAAAAAAACAGTGATCCCAAACCAGTATCTAGTTAAAATAAATAGCCTTATCAAGTTTTCTTTCATAGGTTCACTCGACGCTGCGTAGCTATGACGCATTGGAAAGGCCTCTGGGTGTGCCGATTGTCTGAAGCCCTTATAGAATCACGCCAATTTATTGGCTGATGGCGCGGATGCAGTCCTCGACGTTCTTACGCTGCCATCCTTATACTTGCGAACGCGTAATTTTCTCCTCAGATTTCTCTGCCTTCATGAAGTGGTCATATCAGCCCTTCTGTTGCAGTTTTTCTGGCCCAATATTCGGACTGATTTTCGCTGAGCTTCTTCATTTGCTCTTCGGCAACTGCAATTTCCTTGTGGTGGAGTGCATGGATCTTGCTTCAATCGCGAGCGACAACCTGCACGGTAAGCTTGTTAACTTTATGTTTGGGCTTTCACACACGTGTGATGCGATTTACGGCGCTTCTAAATGTATATTCTGTTCATGTTCCGTCGTTCCCCGTCGCGCTCCGGAAGCGGCCTAGGCCCTCCGTTAATCCACGGCCTGGGGTTCGGATGTTGAGCTCTAGGCGATGGAGAGTGAGCAGACGGGCCTCGCCCTTTCTCGCCCGAGCCAGCGTGCGCGCATTCGCGGGTTGACTTCTCATATTATTATTATGCTCTAGCCCGGAGGCACTTTAAACGATTTCTTCCGGGCTAGAAAAATATTTGTACACCGCGGCATCCTTACTCGACCCGGTGACTTTTTATGAATGGCGGTGAGAATTTGAGATTGTTAGTGCTGTCATAAAACTCCCAACGGTTGTATGCTTGCTGTTACAGTAATGTTTTTAATTTAAATCCATGGTTTCAATTCACTGTTAGTGCTATCTGCACTGCGATTAGTTTGAAATGCTTTAATTTTAATTTGGGAATGCAACGTTCGTTATTAGAAACGTTTATAAATATGTTGTTTACAACGAGAAGTTTCAGTGTCACATAATCCTTCAGAAATCATTGTAAGATGCTGATTTGCTGCTCAAGAAACAGTTCTGATTATTATCAATGTTAAAAACAGTTTTGCTGCTTAATATTTTTGTAGAAACAATGATACCACTCAAACATTTGTATAATATAATGTTTTTTTATTCATGCATGAAAGTTAAAAAGGGAGTGAAGACATTTACAATTATTTATATTTAATAAATGCATTAACAAATTTCATTAATATATTTGACAAATGCAAATAAATGCTGTTCATTAAACTTTATATTTATCAAAAAAATCCTCAAAAATAAAGTGTATCACCATTTCCACACAAAATATGAAGCAGCAAATTGTTTTGATAATAATCAGAAATCTTTTTTGAGTCAAATAAATTGAAAAGATTTTAAATAATTTCCCCTCTTGCCACTTTGTTTGAGGACAATTATTGGATTGCAAAACTAGCGTATAGCAAATATTTTTACTAAACCGAACGAGTTGAATCTCAGTCTGCAAGGCAGGGACACTACGATTTTAAAACTTTATGACCGAGTTGGTGGTTTTCTCAAGAAAGCAGAGCTGTTGAAGAGACTGTATGCAGAGGGCGATTTTAGCTGTTTTCCTCAGTTTGACAGCTTTGTCGTAAGTGAGAATATGGAGAGAGAGACAGTAAAAACCTTTCTGGATGGACACTTAGCTAACGTGATTTCTAGTTTCAAATCATACTTTGATAAATTGACACAAATGAGCATACTGGACTTGTACTTACTGAAACTTAGTTGAAACGCATTGAAAAAAAATTAACTGTTGACATTTTTTTTAAACAATCACAATGAATTTATTGAAATGAAAAACACTGATTTACCTTTAACTGTTATGCCTAATACTAAATAGATTTACATAGTTGCGTAAAGCTACATACACAAATGTTTATATGTAATAAACCTGCTCGAGGGGCATCGGATATAATAATAGTCTCACTGTTATTCTTATTCAGGACTCAAATTGGCACCTGTTGGCTATTGTTTCTCCAGCCTCTGGGCTCCCTATCATTTCACTGTATTTTAAAGCAAAATGTTGTTGTGTGGTCAAGGGGTACTTGGCTTGAATTTATTTAAAAGGGGTACTTAAGCCAAAAAGTTTGAGAACCACTGCCCTAGAGGATATTTGTATTGCGGCAGGATTTTCCTCTCCGCTCACTTTTATCAGGTTTCATAACGTGGATCTTGACATGGCTCCTGGTTCCCGGTTCTTGTCCGTTTGATCCAGCCATAGATGCTATCTGGTTCATCATCGGGCCAGATACGTCAGCGCTTAGCTTGGCGTGTATGGTATATTGTTCCCAATGTGTCATAGCTACGCAGCGTCCAGTGAAAGAGAACGTCTCGGGTTACTTATGTAACCCTTGTTCTCCGAGTAGGGAACGAGACGCTGCGTCCGCTGTCAAGCTCCTCGCGCTGACGACAAGTGGCCTTTTCTTTTTCGACAGAGAGATCTGAGGAGCAGATGGCTCGTTCGCCAGTATAAGGATGGCGACGTAAGAACATTGAGGACGGAATCCATGCTATCACCCAATAAATTGGCGTGATTCTATAAGGCTTCAGACAATCGGCACACCCAGAGGCCGTTCCAATACGTCATAGCTACGCAGCATCTCGTTCCCTACTCAGAGAACATGGGTTAAGTAAGTAACCAGAGACGTTTTCAAAGGAAAGAGAAATGCCTTCCATGTCCAATCAAAATTTGAGTTTGTCACTTGGTGGAAGCTAGTCAAAATTAGGTAGATTCCAATGCACTCATCCTCAAAACCTTGAAGTAAACTACACAGGGTAAAAAATTTTAATAACTAGAATGTGTTTTCATTTATTTTCTTTGGTGTTAATTGCATGGAAATCTAACTCAGTACATTTTACATGCACTTATTGAAAAACAGTTCTGAATATGTTTCTGCTCTAATTGCTGTGCATATCTCATATTTACCATCCAATTTTTTCTAGTAATAATTTTGCATATTATTTGGCCTGTGCAAATAATTGTATTAATTTAGTTTTATGTTTGAGTAAGTATTTGTTGCTTTTATTTGTAGAAATATTTTGCTACCGTGTTGGGTCGCCACTAGATATCCAATGTCAAATCTGAGCCCTGAATCAAAACCAGTCAGGAAGCTCTGTTTTAAAGATTGTGGGAAAGCAGTGAGGATGCGTGGAAAGCCCTGAGATGCTTGGAGTCCAGCGGTTGTGATTTAGAGAATCATTGGGCAGTGTGTATTCTTTGGCTGAGGGGTTTTTCATTTAAACCGTGCATTGAACTAATCCAGTTGTCCCACTGATATTAGGTTTGGCAACATGTCTGAAATACAAGCTTTTTTTGGTCTTGCTTCTTTAAAGCATCAAATATGATATAAGCAAGATTTGACTTTCTTTCCATCCAACAAGTTTCTATCTCTCCTTTCAAATGCTTGAAGTTAAAGTGTTTCATTTAGACCTTCAAAGTAAAAAGAGGTTACAGTTCTTATGATTGTGTTGGTGGGTGAAATGAGAGCGATTGAAAGCGAAGTTGCTCTGACAATGACACAGTTTCACAGTTTCCCTTCTCTTCTTTCATCCTTTCAAGGGGATACAATATTGGAGTCCGTCTGATTGAGGACTTCTTGGCTCGGTCCAGTGTGGGGAGGTGTCACGATTTCCGAGAAACGGCCGATGTCATTGCAAAGGTAACGTGAGTACATGGAGCCAGCTTGAGAAAACATCCACGCCAGAGATTTTCTTAATATAGGGTGATAAGAGGGTCTGTATTACTTACTTAGTAAGTAATATGAAAATCTTATTAATCTTATTTAATATGAAATCCGTTTTATTTTTTCTCAAATTCCGTTTTATTTTTTTCCGTTGTAATTTTTCTGGATTCCATTTTTTCCATTTTAATTTTCTGGACTCCTTTTTAATGGTAAAATAAAATTGTATTAATCAAAAAGTGTGTCGAATTAATTAAAATCGTTAAAATTATACAATTTAACATTCATTTATTAAAAGTGTAACAAAAATGGTGGCCGTATGAAATGTTTTACATTTTTTTCTCACTTTATGTTTTATTGTTACCAAATTCTGTGTTTTAGCATGTCTAATTATTTGAATGCATACAAACAATTTGTATTTATTCTTACAGTAGCCTTATGAAATGTTTATTCCCCTCAGAGATTCTGAAAAAAACGGCCTCTGGTCTCCTTTCCCACGTACTGCCAGACCGGAAGCGTTAGCTTTAGCCGTTACGCTTTTACGGCTAATGGTTGCAGGCTTGTCTTCTAGTGGCTTTGTCCACGCTATATTATCGCAAAGCCAAATGGTGGGCCGTGTGTTCACTGTTAAAGTGAACCGAGACACTCGTGTTCCTCTCGGGTTGTTTTCTGTGGTCTGCAAGAGTCACTCTGCTTTTTTACGAAACAATGCACCTCACCCTAAGCGTATAGGCTTCACACTGACAGGATTGACAGAGCGTTCTTCCCCTTGTCCGTCACCTGTGCATGCTTGCTTGGTCTCTGTTTGCCTTTCTTCTTCTGTTTTTTCTGTCTTTCACTCCTCACTTTCCTCCATGTGTGCCACGTTGTCGAATGTTAATCCAGAATGCATCGCTTTGCTGGGACCCTAAATGTATAATTTTTTATTAAAGGTGAAATAAAAATCAGACTTTTCCAGGTTTTAAGTGCTATAATCAGGTTCCCAGTGCATCTACCAAGCAAGGAAGTGTGAAAAAGATTAACCCAGTAGCTTTGTTTTAGTAAGCCTTTTTCTGCAAGCTTCTGAGAAAACGAGCATGTCTGATTTTGCTCCCTTGGTGACATAGCAAAGGGATCTCATTATAATATTACCGCCCCTTAATCTGTAAGTTTCCACCCGCTGCGCCGTCCTTTTGATTTTGTAAGTGACAACAGTGTAGCAGTTCTAATGCCATGGTGAAAGTTTGATCAAAACATGATAACTGTTTTGTCTTTGACTGCACAGATGAGCACAGAACACTGTTTAGAGTCCCAGCCACAGAGGAGACGAGAGCAGTGGATTTATTGATTTATTTACTGTATGCTGCTGCCACACAGATCTAAAATTATCATGCTATTTTCCAGCTGCTTACCTTCACAGACATAAACAACTGTTTTTGTAACTCGTGTGTGTTTTTAACATAAACTTGTGTGTGAATGAGAACTTAGTTTACTCACATGCTGTGACAGCTGCTTTCTGTCCATATGCTTCAGATGTGTGCACTCCGAAAACCATCAGAAGTTTAAACTAATATGGTTTAAAACACATAATTTCAGCACGATAAACATGATAATCAGAACCAAAACGCATGTTTTTATAATGTGAAGAATTTTGGTTGCTGAGCAATGCAGTGACTGGGAGCATTCAAATGGTGTGGGTTCACAGGTGTGTATTTTGGCTATTTTACGGCTTCAAATAGGGCACATCCATTCTGAATTTAGGATCAAAGCCTTTTTTATTATGGATTTACTTACTGTGAAGCTGTTTTTCCACTAATGTTCCTGAGGATGTAAGAGAATCACAGTATTTCAATTGTTCAATATAAGCCAATAATTGTTTTCATTATGACATTCATTCATTTTATTATTGCCTTAAAAAATAGGAATTGCTTTAAATACTTCAAGCAGTTTTTTTAATAGTGTAGAATAATTATAATAAATATAGACTATTATAGTTCTTATTTAAAATTGCTTTTATTTTTAGTTTCATTTTAGTGAATTTAATTTAGTTCATGTTTTAGTAAGTTTGCTATGTGCTAGGGGTTGCACAAACTTAGTCGAATAGTCGACTTCAGTGCTCTGCCATGACGCTTTAAGCTTGAAGTCGACTATACGCTGGTCCTATAGAGGGCGCAATAGGATAATAAATCCACATTTACGCTCCATTTCCAAACAGTTAAAATTACAAACTAATTCATACTCTGAATGCGCTCCACAAGACATGTGTGATTATATTACTGGATGCTGGAAATTGAACGGCAGAATGCACGTTTTAAACAGCTTATTGTAAAGGTAAGTTAATCACGTTCTAATCTAATGCGCTGCTGCACTGTAACGCACACACATAGGCTACAGACAGTAGCGCGTACAATACATCACGCGCAGATCGCGCACACAGAATCATTCAGCGCGAAAATGTATTGTCAACACTGTTCTGTGATTTCTCGATAAAAAAGCTTAGAAACTGAAAAGTTCAAGCATATATTTCTTAATAACTAAATCCCACAGCTTCACTGCTAGTAGAGAGACGCTGCCTAAAGAGATTTGATTGAGAAATTAGCTACATGTACTGGAAGTAAACATCCAATATAAACTGATATCAATTTAAAGAAAGTAATACTAACAATAAAAAATGTAGTATCAGCCTATAAACCAAATGTTGCCGGTTCCATGCATCCCTAAAATATCTTATTCTTCCTTATAGTAATCTTATTCTTTGAGTTTGTGTCCAGGTTTCTAAAATAAAAAGAATGCACTGTCAAATCAGTAACTTTCATTTTGATGCATTTAATTCACTGGATTACCTAATATTGCTAATATTTAAATTATTTTTAATTTGAAAGTTACTTGAATTTCCAGCAAAAAAAAAATCAAACCCGTACTGTGCAGTTGTCATTTCAGCGTCAGAGTCGTGAATACAGCACCTAAAAGAATGTGGCAGCTCTGCAAAATCACTTAATGTAGCCCTGACATCATAGATGTAGGCAAGCGAGTTAACATGACGACTCAAGAGCATTTTTGTCTTCACATTAACAGGTAGCCTTCAAGATGTACTTGGGTATCACACCCAGCGTGACCAACTGGAGTCCTGCTGGAGATGAGTTCTCTCTTATCCTCGAAAGCAACCCATTGGTGGACTTTGTAGAGCTTCCTGACAACCACAGTAATCTAGTTTACTCCAACCTGCTCTGTGGAGTGCTGAGAGGAGCTCTTGAAATGGTGAAGAGCATGTTTGCGTGAGATGAATCGTTGCTCTTCTGCTAACCCTCAATTACCATTCACACTAAGGTTATGTTTCTACTCCTGCAGGTTCAAATGGCAGTGGATGTGCGATTCGCTCAGGACACACTAAGAGGTGACAATGTGACAGAAATTCGCATGAAGTTCATCAAAAGGATCGAGGAGAACCTGCCAGCTGGAGATGAATGAGACTGAGAGACTTTTGATTCAAGATACTTTTTATGTTGGTTTGGTAACCAAAAACATCTATTTTGGCCAAGAAGACCAACCAATCCCCAAACATTGTAAATATTGCAATGAGAATTCACTGTCGAGAAGATTTATTTTGATGTGTCACCAAGGTTAGCATGTTCTTTCCACCTAGTCCATTTGTTTATTTCATACAAGTACCTTCTCAAGTCTCTTTTGTATGTCAGTTTGTCTCTAGTGTATTTTTTGTTATTCTTTTTGCATTTAACTCATACATACGACATAGAAGGTCTAATTTATTTAGTCAAGTATCGTAATCAGATTGAATAAATCATTAACTATCAACAACTTTGGCCAATCCCCTCATTTATCGTTCTTCTACTCAATAGGTCTTTGACACAAACTAATATTTGTTCAAAGTTGCAATAAAGCGCTCATTTGAGCAGACCATATCACATTGCTGTTTTAATGTCCATAACACTTGTATCGAAAACAACTTTAGATGGCTGATCTAAAACCAACATTTGAAGAAAGGGCCTCATATTCACCAAGAACAGAGCCGTAGTCTTGTGAGACTCACATATTTTGTAGAGGGCCAGTAGTGTTAAGGGGAGTCTGAGAGGGGTCTAGGTATGTAGATAATGGGACTTGTATGTACCGAGCCTGTGGCAGGTCCCTCCACGTATGTAATGAAGTGTCACAGCAGCCCCCATCGCCGTCTTCGACTTGTCGTGAACTGGACCTTGCATCGTGGGACTGTTATTCCTGCAGCACGATGTGGTTAGAGTTAAACAACAATTACAAGGGCCTAATTCATCTCAGATGTTTACTCAAGCAACGTGGAAGCAATCAGGGCCTGGAGATTCACTGGTACATGTGCAGGACAGGGCTGTTTTGGGAGCCAGTGCGTTTTAATGGTGTAGCAGAGGGGTTCACGGTTGTGCTGACCAGTGGGAAGGGGAAGGCCATTCAATTAAAGCCATTCATTTCTCTGAAGCAGCTCAAAGTTCGTTCCTGACACCTGTTAGGCGCCTTGCGTCATAATCTGGGCTTATGTTTCCAGAATTCCACACCTCATCAATCATAAATTAAAAGGAGTTTTCTGCTTTTAATACTACTGCCTATCAGCTAGAATATAGATTCGGTTTTATAAACTTTAGCCCTTTCAGATGCAGTTTCCGTGTGATTTGATTCACACTGATGTGTTGAATAATGCATTCATTGTGTAAGTGTATTGTTTTGTTTCATCGAGCCACTAGAGGTAGCTGTGAGCATTGTGGTAGGTGAACTTTTTTTCTCTTTCCATTCTCATGGATTTTTCTGTGTTTCTCTTTAATTTGGTATTTGATTTCTCACAGGGTCCACCAACTGCTTGTTTTTGAATCTCTGGGGCTGTGAAATTATTTTGTGGAATATATTCCTTATCCACTCGCTCATGATTCAATTCAAGATTATTTGTATAGTGCTTTTTACGATACAATCATTGTAAAGCAACTTCACAGGAAATTACGTTTCTAAAATAGATTTATATTGTAGAAACTCAGTATAATTAACGTATGGCAAAATTTGGTTAATTCAGTATAATCGCTGATGGTTGGCTTCCTCTGAGGTCCTCCGAGGGGTTGTCATCATCTCTTCTCAGGTGTTCGGTCATCTCAGATCATTTAAGGGTTGGATCCAGACTGAAGCTTGTGTAATTCCTAGTTACATCCCGTGGCAGAAACAGAGAAACAAATAAAGACAATTAGCGTAGCAGTTGTTCCATCCAGGAACAACCCTGGATGAAATTATCTGTTCAACCCAAGCTAAAGCATAATAATGTGCGTTTGATCATATATACCTGCAGTACAAGATTGGGAGATCCATTATATGAATGCTTGGCTAAAGAGATGTGTCTTTAATCTAGATTTAAACAGATAGAGTGTGTCTGAACCCCGAACGTTATCAGGAAGGCTATTCCAGAGTTTGGGAGCCAAATATGAAAAAGTTCTACCTCCTTTAGTGGACTTTGCTATCCTAGGTACTACCAAGAGTCCAGAGTTTTGCGACCTTAGGGAGCGGGTTGGATTGTAGCGTGATAGAAGATTAGTTAGGTATGCAGGAGCTAAATCATTTAGGGCCTTATAGGCAAGTAATAATATTTTGTAACTGATACGGAACTTAATAGGTAGCCAGTGCAGAGACTGTAAAATTGGAGTAATATGATCATATTTTCTTGACCTGGTAAGGACTCTAGCCGCAGCATTTTGTACTATCTGTAGCTTGTTTATTGAAGATGCAGGACAACCACCTAGCAGTGCATTACAATAGTCCAGTCTAGAGGTCATGAAAGCATGAACTAACTTTTCTGCATCAGAAACACTTTACATGTTCCGTAGCTTGGCAATGTTTATAAGATGGAAGAATGCTGTTTTTTTAACATGGGAAAATTTATTTTCAAAAGATAGGTTGCTGTCTAATATAACACCCAGATTTTTGACTGTAGAGGAAGTAACAGTACATCCATCTAGTTACAAATTGTGATCCAAGATATTCTGTGTACTGTTTTTAGGTCCAATAAGTAATATATCTGTCTTATTTGAATTTTATAGGAGAAAATTATTGGTCATCCAATCTTTTATATTTTTAACACACTCCGTTAGCTTAGATAATTTAGAAGTTTAATCTGGTCTTGTTGAGATATATAGTTGAGTGTCATCAGCATAACAATGGAAACTAATCCCGTATTTTCTAATAATATTACCAAGGGGCGACATGTATAATGAAAATAGCAGAGGACCTAGGACAGATCCTTGTGGTACTCCATACTTTACTGGTGATAATTGAGATGCCTCCCCGTTTAAATAAAAGTGGTAGCATTCGGACAGGTATGATCTAAACCATCTTAAAGCCTGCCCTTGAATACCTGTATAGTTTTGTAATCAATCTATGAGTATGTCATGATCTATAGTGTCGAACGCAGCACTAAGATCAAGTAAAACTAGCAATGAGATGCAGCCTTGGTCTGACGGAAGAAGCAAGTCATTTGTAATTTTAACAAGTGCAGTTTCTGTGCTATGGTGGGGCCTAAAACCTGACTGAAATTCTTCATAGATATAATTTTTTTGCAAGAAGGAGCACAATTTACTTAAATTGTTACTTAATAACCGCCAGCTTGAATGGTTTTGGGACGTGACCTAAAGATAACGAGGAGTTAATAATATTGAGAATATTACCTTCTGCTACAGGTAACAACTCTTTCAATAATTTAGTGGGTACAGGATCTAATAAACATGTTGTTGGTTTAGATGCTGTGATAAGTTTATTTAGCTCATCCTGTCCTATAGTTGTAAAGCAATGCAGTTTTTCTTTGGGTGCGATGAATGAAGCCGAAGTACTAGACGCTGTAGAATCTACATTTGTTATTGTATTTCTGATGTTATCTATTTTTTCAGTAAAGAAATTCATAAAGTCATTACTATTAAACTGTGAGGGAATATTTAGATCGGGCAAAATCTGTTTATTTGTTAATCTAGTCACTGTGCTAAATAAAATCCCTGGATTGTTTTGGTTATTATCTATGAGTTTGTGGATATGCTCGGTCCTGGCAGCTTTTAGAGCCTGTCTATAGCTGGACATACTGTTTTTCCACGCAATTCTAAAGACTTTCAAGTTATTTTTTCTACATTTGCGCTCAAGATTACGAGTTTCTTTCTTGAGAGAATGGGTATAACTGTTGTACCATGGCGCAGCATGTTTTTCCCTAACCTTTTTTAATTTGATGGGGGCAACAGTTTCTAACGTATTAGAGAAGATAATTCCCATGTTTCTAGTTATTTTGTCTAGTTCATCTGTAGTTATGGGTACATAGAGCAGTTGAGATAAATCAGGCAGGTTATTTGTGAATCTGTCTTTAGTGGCTGGAACAATAATTCTGCCTGGACGATAACGCGGAGCCATATAGTTAATATCAGTAATATGCAGCATGCACGATACAAGGAAATGGTCAGTAACATCATCACTTTGAGGTACGATATCTATATCAGTAAGATCAATTCCATGAAAAATAATTAATTCTAGTGTATGATTTAAAACGATGCGTGGGCCCAGTGACATTTTGCTTGACACCAAAAGAGTTTATTAGGTCAGTAAACGCAAATCCTAACGCATCATTTGTATTATCAACGTGAATGTTAAAATCTCCAACAGTTACTTCTTTATCAACGTTAACCAATAGATCTGAGAGAAAATCTGCAAATTGTTTTAGAAAATCTGTATATGGCCCTGGCGGTCTATACACAGTAGCCAGAGCAAGAGATAGGACAGATTTCTTTTGCATATCTGACAGTGTAACATTAAGCATAAGTATTTCGAATGTGTTAAACCTGTATCCTGTTTTCTGAGTAACATTGAGAATATCACTATATATTGTTGCGACACCGCCGCCACGACCAGTCTGACGAGGCTCATGCTTATAACAGTAGCTTGGTGGAGTAGATTCATTTAGACCAAAATAATAATTTGTTTTAAGCCAGGTTTCAGTCAGACAGAGTACATCAAAACAATTATCTGTGATAATTTCATTTACAATAACTGCTTTCGGTGTGAGTGACCTAATGTTTAGGAGCCCAAGCTTTAGAAAATTGTTTTTGTTCATTCATTTTGCATTTTTCTGGTTTAATCACAATCAGATTTTTTCTAGATCCTGCATTAAATTTATATTTTGACTTCACTATTCGGGGAACAGACACAGTCTGTATAGATTGGACACTGCACATACCTCCATCATTTAAGTGGGTAGAACAAAAGTCATTATAGCAGCTTCTTGAGAATTGGCTTACTAGTCAGATGGAGCGTAGCGTCCTGGAGATGTTGTCCGACAGGAGTTCCGCTCCAACTCTGCTGGGGTGCAGGCCATCAGCACGGAAAAGCCTAGGACGCCCCCAGAAAATATTCCAATTATTAACAAAGAGCAGTTTCTGATCTTTACACTATGACAACAACCATTTGTTTAAAGCAAACAGTCTACTGAACCTTTCGTGTCTTCGTCGATACGTGGGAAGAGGTCCTGACACGATGATTGTCGTCACGGGCGATGTGCTGCGAACGACTGCAACGCTCTCATCATCCTTCAGGATCGCGGGTATCTGCGCAGAAACATCAAGAACACGAGCACCAGGGAAACAGTGAGTGTACACTTTACCTTCAGCTAACGTAGCACGGATGTGCCGGACGATTGAGTCTCCGATGATCACAGCGTCACGTTCCGTCTCGCAGACAGGAGCGAAGCGGTTACGGGAGGAGATCTCGAAGACCGGAGGGGGAGAAGTCGTCGACCGGGGCCTGGATCGCGTCTTCTGCTGCTGCACCCAGGGTCCTGGGTTTCCCGGTGCCGGAGTGAAGGACATCTGGGAAGATCGCGTCCCGGGTTCACGAGGCCTGTGCAGAGAAACACACGGAGTAGAGGTGGTGGGAGTGTTAGCAGCCCACTGCATACTTACCCCGTACTTGTGAGCATCAGTCCGGGATGTTTCCAGCGTTGCTTTCCATTTCCTCAGCTGGGCCTGCTTCCCAAGCAGCTCCTGGATCCGTCTCTCCACGGCCTCCAGCTCCAGCTGCACCGAATGCAGCTCGAACGTGTCCTCACCTGCACTCAAAGGTAGACACAAATCCGCCATTAAAGCAAGTAACAGTGAAAACAATGTGTGTGTGTGTGTGTGTGTGTGTGTGTGTGTGTGTGTGTGTGTGTGTGTGTGTGTGTGTGTGTGTGTGTGTGTGTGTGTGTGTGTGTGTGTGTGTGTGTGTGTGTGTGTGTGTGTGTGTGTGTGTGTGTGTGTGTGTGTGTGTGTGTGTGTGTGTGTGTGTGTGTGTGTGTGTGTGTGTGTGTGTGAATAGGGTATTAGCTGTGTTAGCGGCACCCACGTTGGCTATGCTAACGGGCTATAAGCTAATAGCGGACTCGGGAAATCAAAATAAAACTTGCGATAACAAGGCGCTCTGATTGTTTTCGTTGCAGAATGCGATTGGGGATATATTCACACTTTAAAGAAACAAAAATTATGGAGTATAAAATTGGATTTTAAGATAGAAAATAGACAATAAATAATTGACTTGACAGAGCTCAAACTCAAAACATGCGTCTCATGATTCAGGGACAGGGATCAAGGATTGATCAAATCAGGGATTTCAAGAAAAACTGTGGAAAACATATGCAGAGTCCTGTTAGGCCGCATCCCTCATCCCCTCTCGCTAGATTATGCAAACTATGTATGTATTCTGTACAATGTGCATATTGGAGAGTGAGGGAAGAGGAAATGGTTTTGTGCAGACATTTGATGTAAATCATTTGGCATAATTAGACCCCCGTATCATGGGGATATACAGCTGGGATTGTGTACTGCGTGAAAACTTGTATCACTCTTCCATATGCTTTAAGGAATTTCTCTTGCTCCTTTTTTCTCCCATTTTAACAATGCAGGATTTTTTCTTGGCCTAGCATCCGAAACGAAGTGATGTGTCAGTATTAATTAACCATTACGGTCACCTTTAACCAATATGAATCTTGGCATGAGATGAAGAATTAACTCCAGACTATAAGATAACCTCCTCATTATCTTTCTTATACTGTATGTTTTTCCTCATCTATATGAGCTGATCATGTCGGTGTGGCCACCATAGGCCAATACTGAAATTCTTCATAAGGCACAAAAGAATTCCAAGAAGGAATTGATTTTTACAAGCTATTTTTGTTTCACGGCTAAAGGCAGGTAAATGGCAGCAAATGAAAGAAATTGCACCTGAAACTTTCTGTTCTGTTATATGCATCGGTTTTTGATTGGATTTTTAGATGTGGATGTTGCACTTTAAAAATGTATGTGAGCATTGAGTCGATTGTGAAGGGGGCTGGTTTAAGCAGTCTAAATAATTGGAGAAATTGTAGTCATTTTCACAGAATGTTGCAGTTATGATATTCTGATTAAACATCACAAGGTCAAATCTTAAAAAATTGAATGTATGCACAGATTAATTGGTCATAATATCTATAAACATGCATTTAGAAAATAGATAGTGAATTTTAATTTAATTCCAACATTAACAAAAATAGCTCATTCAAAAAATTAGTTTTGTATTTTTTTTATTTACTTTCATGTGTTTTAAAACCTGTATGCTTATCTGTTGTCCTTAGAATGCTAAATCTTGATGTCATGCAGGATGTCCAAGATGCTCTTTTTCATACAATGAAAGTGAATGGTGACCAAGTCTGACAAGCAAGATTTTCTGTAAATGTCATCTTATTATTTTTGTTCATATTGTGGAAGTCTTATAATGAAATATAGTGCATATATAATGAAATATTGTTCATATGGACTACATCTTTAAGGAATATATGCCCTTTTTTGTTCTTTTTGGAGCTTGATGGTACTTGTTGCCAATCCACTTTTGATTTTATGGAATAGCGCAGAGTGAATGTTTTGCAAAACATCTCCTTTTGTGTTCCACAGAAGAAAGAAAGCCATATGGGTTTGGAACAGCATAAGTGTGAGTAGTAACTCATGACAGACTTTTTATGTTGGGGTGACTGTCCCTTTAAGAGTTTTATTAGGACAGTTCTAACATACTAGTAGCAAAAATTATGAATGCTGGAAACGAGACGGTACAGACCAATCTCATTTAAACCCTCTAAATGCAACCATGTGCCCTATATCAGAAACAAATGCTGAATGGCACGCTAAAACAATAAAATCCTGCTGGCTCACCATTATTGAATCCCCCTCATCCATTCTTCCGTCTTTCTTTTCTTCTCATTTTCTTTCTCTGATTCTTCCACTGTATCCCCCACTTTCAAGCCTTGCCAGGACAAAAGGATTGGCAGCGAGATGATAGGAGGTCAGAGGAGGGAAACAGAGCAGGGCAAAACCGAGTGCGTTTCAAAAACACACCTTGTGGGAATATCAACATGCCCTGGAGTGCGGAGAACTGACCCAATGCTGTGGAAACATCACAGCCCATTGCATGGTGTCCAAGTCTCCCACAGCTGTTCTGGAGCACAAAGGAGATGACACACGAATGGATGATCTTCCCTGGCTTGCAGGAACAGCAGCATGCAACTGATTCCAGTAAAGGTCAAGAGACAGTAAATCAAAGGATCCGAGATGGAAATGCAACAAACCCTCTTGTCTGAGGTAATTCTAAGATGTCAAGAAAATATGTAATTAGATCCTTGAGGAACACCATGTCAAATACTTTTCCTATTAATCCTCAAACATTTCTTTGTTTCTTATATAATTCATAAATCTTCTGTTGAACGAAGATTTTTCACTTTTTTAGACACCACTATTTAGAGGATTATCTTGGATAGGTCACCATATTTATTACATGTAAAATGTGCTACTTCCTCTTTCCCATGACTACTGCTATATGCTGATCTGAATCAAACACATCTGGGACAAATAGAGAGCACAACTTTTCTGCCTCACACAGCAATGTCTGGCCCTGTTGCCAATGTCTTAAATGGTACTTGAAAGGTCCTCTTTTTCCATTGTATCCCCAGACTAATAGATCATATCACAGTGAGTTTACGTATTTTGATAGGAATTCTTAAAACTATTCATTGAATTGCTTAATTTCAGTAATATGCAGTTTGCTAAAGGTCATATGTTGTTGTGTACTTGTATAGTGGCCCAAAGAAAAATGTAACATTTACACCACACATAAAATGACTAAATGTTATATAACAAATTATCAAACTAAGTAGACTTTATGCAAACAATTATATAAGTGGATCCTTCCTCGTGAGAGAAACTAATTTCCACATCCAAGCACTGCCATTGATTTCAGTATTTAAAAAGTCAAACAGGGCTACATATTAAAAAGCACCAAAGAAACATAGCACAAACGCGGTTTTCAAGGAAAACATTTTAGGGTTTACATCAGGGGTCCAAATCTGAATTTTCATCAGTGTCAAAGGTCCGGACCGGAACAATTGGTTATTACAAAACTTTTTTTTAATAAACATACAGTGCAGGTATAACATAACATGTATAACAAAAACACAAATTTTTGGAAATAAAATAAAGTGCCCTTTGCATTCAAAATACATTAATATCAAGTGTAAAATTGGCAAAACAATTAATTTAAGTGTCTGCAATAGAGGTAGACCGAGAAGGGTTTTTCGCTGGCCAATATTTAGAAATCAGGGCAGCCGATGGCCGATATTATATGCTGATTGTTTTTTACTATGTTTGGCCGATTTTCTTTTTTTCCCTTTATCTCATAAAAGAGAGTTTGAGTAAATATTTATTGCAGGGTAATAGTAGTAGTAGCCTAATATTGTAATACATGGCTCAAAACTTAAGCACCTTCTCAAAACAGTTTTGAAGCTTTTTGTTTATGTTTGCAGACGCCAGTGTTTCCACATACTTGCAAATTAATTATCTGCCAGCAGGAGGCGCTGTTGTAGTGGGAAATATAGCAGTTTCCCCGGTAACGGCTGTAATCAAAGTAATGCGCTCAAGCGCTATTTATCAGGCATTAACATTAGAGGAAAGACGAAATGAAAACAACATCGAAGCTTTTCTGAAGATGGTCAGTTCTTTTCAAAGATACATTTATGTAAAAACACCCGCGCTGCATTTCAATTTTGAAACGTGCAGTGCAGTTTATTCAACCAAGTATAAGCCTTTTGGAAAATCTATTTGTGGCGGTCAGTTTTGATATTGTGACGGGCGCCACAAATAAATCAATGTATGAGAAACACTGGACAGTTCTATAAGTTAAATAGCCATAATCTAAGTGATAACAAAAATAATAATGATTTAAAAAAAAATACCCATGTTAGTAGTGAAAAGTTGCCCGATTATGAAACGTCAAACTCACTGGATGTAATGACAACAAATATCATGAAGAAAAAGTTTAAATATCTCGCCTTCGCTTTCATTTCTGACCATCCCCAGAAATGGTATGTTCCAAAATATTTATGAGCTTTCCAATGAATGACATTTCTTGAATACATTGTCCTCCTGACATGTTTTTCTCAGTTTCTGTTTTAATTAATATGGCTTCTGTTGGAAAACCAAACAAAGCATGACACAGCACTCCATCACCTGAACTGGTGATGTCATTACTAGTCTGCTTGACACGAATACTCCCCCACGTCAAAGCTGCTGTTTCAATCGAGCAGTCATGTATGGTTTGAGTTCTTTATTGTGTAATAAACCAGGTCCAAGACCAGACCCACCCTTTTAACCCATTTTTAAAGCGAATGATGGTTATAACAGCCCAGTCATTCACTGCAATAAATGCACATACACCCAGCAGTGTCTGGGTGGTGGTCTAGTCATAATTTGGTATGCTCGCTTGAAGAATCACAATAAAGCTTTTTTAATTTATTTCCCTTCCGAACAGAACGGAGCCTTTTCTGAATTATTGCATGTATAAAATGAATACAAACCACCCGACAGTCAAATTGCCCAAATCTCGAAATTGCAGGAAGTGCCATTTAGCTCCCTGTTTTCCTTCTCGCTCAACTCTAATTTGCTTGTGAATTTGTGTGTCCCGAGTCGATCTGAAAGAGAGAATTGGCTGTGGAGACCAGGGCGGTTTCTGTCATGAGGAGATGGAATGCTCAAGCAGACCCACATGAATGAGTCACTATGGAAACAGTCGAAACGTTCCAGAGTAACTTGTGTACACATTGCGCCATGTGTGCCCAGCGAACTGAGAAGAAAAGTAAAATTCTTACGTGAGACTGTGTTTTCAATGGGCATGCTCTTTACACAAATAAAGGCACCCTTTGAATGTTTCTCTTGGAAGGGGAGAGTTCTGGAGTGTATAGAAATTATGACATATAATGAGATGTTTGGATTCATGGTGGTTTGATCTTTGTTTCTTTCTTTTTGCGCTAAAAACAATGCCTATAGATGTTTTTATTTAAATATTTTATTTGCCCCATTAAGTTTAATGGTTCATAACATGACTGGAAGAACCCTTTGTATAAGCGGCGCTAATTCTTTTGGCATATATGGCGATAAACTAATCACAGAAGGATGTCATGGAGCGCTACATTGTCTGAAAGATTTCTTTCTTTTTTTGGCCCTCACCAAAAGCCCTCCAGGAGCGAAAGCTTCTTGGGCCACCAAGAAACATTGATTAGCGTCTGATTATATAAACCGGCCATGAACAAAGCAATTCCTGAACTGTGCTTAAAAGCAAGAAGAGTTCTCAAGAGTTCAGATCCATTGAGTATTACTGTTGTTTAATAGAACCATATGAGTGTGCTATTGCTGCATAATAGCAAGGAGACGTATTTGTGTGGGCGTTGACAGCGCAGAGAACAGACGCGCTGACCTTCGGTACAGAGTGCCGGCGACGGTCCAAGAATACGACAAGAGGCGGGTGTCAATGGCAAATATTCGGCAGAACCTCTCCGAGCTAAATCTGAAAGCCAGGTGTTATGTCTGGGGCAGATTTGAATCTCATGACTCTTGGGCCAATCCTATTTCTAATTGAAAAAAGGTACCTGCACTATGAAGTTTTACAGGGTTCCCTCACCACCTTCCTAAGATGTAACCTTCGCTCTCGTGCACACATCAATACAACCACATAAATGGCTTAGAAACGGTGCTTTCTGCATGTCTCTGAAGAGCCGAGCCATTACATTTATTTTCATATTCAACTACAGTGCTCATATTGTGAGCAGAAACCAAAATGTGGAGATGGCAACTCGCAACCACAACCCTTAAGTAACCTCATAAACACATTGGCTCATGAATGTCAATTAGGTGATGTAACGCAGCAGATTTCAAGCTGTGGATCTTGTAGAAACAAGTGGGATGTAAGTGTGAGAATGATGCCTTACCAGAAATGTGAAGTTCTCAATGTCAATTAACAAGTTCATTGGAGGGCATAACATGACACATCACAGATCCCAGCAGCATTTACTGCACCGCTTTCAGTAGCCCAAGAATTTTAAGTTGGCATGAAGACTGCAAATGTGAGTAGAACTTTTGACTGTCCGATTGGATACATTCACAACATAGATGTATTATATGTAACATCTAAACCATTTAACTTACATTGGAAAGTTTTTTGTCAAAATCTTGCTCTTTTGAGTTCCTGAACATGATAAATGATAGGATATAATTCAGGCCCAAACATACAGTGGGATGTGTAGCCTGATTCGTTAGCAAATGATTCATATGAACTGATTCTTTAAACAGATCATTAGAAAAGAGCCAGGCTGAATCAGTCTGATTTATCCTTCTCTGGATTCATTTGCCAAATCTGTTAGGGGCTGAGTCAACATACGGCCCATTTACTGATCAGCAATTTACACGTTAATACATCATTAGGTCTTACTTACATCAAAAATAAGTAGAATGTACAGGTACGTCTAAAAAATTATAATATCATGAAAAATGTCCATATTTTTGGTCACTCATTTCAGAAAGTGAAACCTATATACTGTATTATCTAATTTATTTACACATAGTTAATATTTCAAGCCTTTTTTCTTGCAGTTTTTGATGATTATTGCTTACAGATAATGAAAACCCAAAATCAGTGTCCTCAGAAAATTAGAATATTACATAAGATCAATAAAAAATTATATTTTAAAACAGAAAAGTCAGGCTTCTTAAAATTTATTTTAATTTCTATGCACTCAATAAATTGTTGGGCATCCTTTTGCATGAATTACTGCATCAATGGCATGGCATGGAGGCAATCAGCGGTGGCACTGCTCCAGGTGTAATGAAAGCCCAGGTTGCTTTGATAGCTAACTGCATTGTTGGTCCTGGTTAGCTCATCTCCTGCTTGACATTACACATAACGATCTGTTCTGTGTTCAGAGGCCGAATTTGCTCCCAATCAATCACAGTAACAGGTCTTTTCAGATTTTATGTTTATTTAATATTTTCAGATGCCATACCTGTGGACAAATGAACTCATTTTCCATAAATCTTGCCACAATAAGTGCTAAAATTTTCCTTTAGGCTGCTGAAAGTCAAAAACACAGTGACAAATGTGTCAAATGGGAGCCCAACATCATCACTGATAAACATCACACTTCAAGCACATGGAATTACACGTCCTCCAATGGACTTGAATTTCATTAGCAAATTTTAACTTCATCTTAAAAAGCATTTGACAAAGCAACAGTCCCAGTTTCTGGGTAAGAAATGCTTCAGGTGTTTACGAAAGTCAAGTACTAAGATGTCTGGGGCAGGTGACACTTGATAACTCATTCAGTTCCCTAGAAGGCTCTCCCAAGTGTGAATCCTAAGTTATCTCATCTGCCTTGTTGGGTGCCCATGGGCGCCTAGTGTGTGGGGGCTTGTGGGCGAGACGGATGGGTGAAACTCATGATTTGTCCATGTGCCGGGGTTATGCCCAATTGCATTTAATATCATTAAAAAAGTATTTATCTAAACATGATCAGCAGCGCAGAGCGTTTTGAAATTTAAATTGTGGAAAACTGTTTTGTGGTCCATTTGTTTTAGTGGTAATTGGGAGGATAAAGAAAAATTGTGGTTTGATTTTTCATTGTCTGAAATATTTTGAATTAGATCATTGAAACGCTCAAATGTACATTCTCTGTAAAAGCCCAATCTCATTAAGACAATTTAAGTTTTACACATGAAGAATCATATAAAATTTCAATTTTTGAAGAAGTCAACTGAAAAAGATCTTACCTTATTGTGCTCATAAAAGAATTGCACGACTGACAGTTGTAATAGCGATAAGAATGGGAAAACATTTTGTTCCTACAATTTCAGGGTGCCTTAAGAATGTAAGGGGATACACAGTGGTAATACATGGCCTGTATTTTTTGAGATGTGTACCATGAAATAAACATTATTTGTCCCTTAAAATTCATTTTTCTCAAATATTAAGTAATGAACAAAATATTAAATCTTACATCATTGCTTGTTTTTTTAAGCGTCCATTTAAAGAACCAGGAATATTTTTGTACATATACAGCAAAGAAAACAATAGCTTCCTAATTGACATAACCGCTAACATTTGCCACCGAATGCGTAAATTTTTTAAAGTGTCCTTTCCGACGAAGATTGAAGTGTACAAATGGTGTTACGTCAAAGAGGCCTAAAGGCCTTTCCACACTAAGCACGAAAAAGCTAAACAAATTTTTGTACAAACCCGATTCCAAAAAAGTTGGGACACTGTACAAATTGTGAATAAAAAAGGAATGCAATAATTTACAAATCTCATAAACTTATATTTTATTCACAATAGAATATAGATAACATATCAAATGTTGAAAGTGAGACATTTTGAAATGTCATGCCAAATATTGGCTCATTTTGCATTTCATGAGAGCTACACATTCCAAAAGAAGTTGGGACAGGTAGCAATAAGAGGCCGGAAAAGTTAAATGTACATATAAGGAACAGCTGGAAGACCAATTTGCAACTTATTAGGTCAATTGGCAACATGATTGGGTATAAAAAGAGCCTCTCAGAGTGGCAGTGTCTCTCAGAAGTCAAGATGGGAAGAGGATCACCAATTCCCCAATGCTGCGGCGAAAAATAGTGGAGCAATATCAGAAAGGAGTTTCTCAGAGAAAAATTGCAAAGAGTTTGAAGTTATCATCATCTACAGTGCATAATATCATCCAAAGATTCAGAGAATCTGGAACAATCTCTGTGAATAAGGGTCAAGGCCGAAAACCATACTGGATGCCCGTGATCTTCGGGCCCTTAGACGGCACTGCATCACATACAGGAATGCTACTATAATGGAAATCACAACATGGGCTCAGGAATACTTCCAGAAAACATTGTCAGTGAATACAATCCACCGTGCCATTCGCCATTGCCGGCTAAAACTCTATAGGTCAAAAAAGAAGCTATATCTAAACATGATCCAGAAGCGCAGGCGTTTTCCTCTGGGCCAAGGCTCATTTAAAATGGACTGTGGCAAAGTGGAAAACTGTTCTGTGGTCAGACGAATCAAAATTTGAAGTTCTTTTTGGAAAACTGGGACGCCATGTCATCCGGACTAAAGAGGACAAGGACAACCCAAGTTGTTATCAGCGCTCAGTTCAGAAGCCTGCATCTCTGATGGTATGGGGTTGCATGAGTGCGTGTGGCATGGGCAGCTTACACATCTGGAAAGGCACCATCAATGCTGAAAGGTATATCCAAGTTCTAGAACAACATATGCTCCCATCCAGACGTCGTCTCTTTCAGGGAAGACCTTGCATTTTCCAACATGACAATGCCAGACCACATACTGCATCAATTACAACATCATGGCTGCGTAGAAGAAGGATCCGGGTACTGAAATGGCCAGCCTGCAGTCCAGATCTTTCACCCATAGAAAACATTTGGCGCATCATAAAGAGGAAGATGCGACAAAGAAGACCTAAGACAGTTGAGCAACTAGAAGCCAGTATTAGACAAGAATGGGACAACATTCCTATTCCTAAACTTGAGCAACTTGTCTCCTCAGTCCCCAGACGTTTGCAGACTGTTATAAAAAGAAGAGGGGATGCCACACAGTGGTAAACATGGCCTTGTCCCAACTTTTTTGAGATGTGTTGATGCCATGAAATTTAAAATCAACTTATTTTTCCCTTAAAATTATACATTTTCTCAGTTTAAACATTTGATATGTCATCTATGTTGTATTCTGAATAAAATATTGAAATTTGAAACTTCCACATCATTGCATTCTGTTTTTATTCACAATTTGTACAGTGTCCCAACTTTTTTGGAATCGGGTTTGTACATGATGACGTGATGAAATAAAACAATAGCTTCCTATGGATGCTTCCACATAGACCGCTAACATTTGCACACCGAAAATGTAAATGTTTTTTTTGCGTCCAGTCCGACGAATCTTTTGAGTTTTGCAAAGCCAAAACATGGACTGTTCAATAAGATTTGAGCATTACATCACATGACCAGAGCAACTGGTGTTACCCAAAAGGTTGATGCGGTGGCGCTAAAAGCTCAGACTCTATTGAGCACGAGTGTAAACACCGAAGTAGAGGACGTTTCCCGCAAGATAGAAGAGTGAATGCTGAGTTCTTGTTATTGTTAGTATTAAAGAACAGACTATTCTCACATATTCTTTATACAGAATAACATTTCTATTAATTCTCCACTGAATGATGTGATCTGACGAGCACCGTCCGTTTTCTTCCATGAGCGCGAGTGTTTATGAGTCAGAGCTCATTCACTCTGGACCTGTCAATCATGTAATCATATCTCTTGCCCTTCCGTATACATGTTACACAAATACATCAGTGTGTGTATGTATTTTCTCTCTGTTCAGCTGTTTAGGCCTTGAGTTTGACCACGAACAGAACACATTTAGCCTCATGTGGTAATCATTTAGCTGAGCAATACATGCCACATTCTTTTTTACACCAAGAAAGAGTAAGACATAGATCCATCACCCAGAAAGAACCATTCAGGGTTCATCTCACAGGTGTAATATTCCCTGTTGATGTATAAATGTTAGTGTTTTAGGGTAAAGGTGGTGATATAAGCAGCTGGCAAACATTGATTTGACTATACCACCTGGGAGCTGTTTATGAAGGCAAGCTCCAACCTGGATGAGCAGGTTACCACCATCACCAATAGCATAACATTCTGTGTGGACTCAATAATATCCACAAAACAGATTGCCATTTTCCCAACAACAAACCTAAAGCAGCCCAGAGGCATCCTCAGTGAAAAGTAAAGAGTGTTTAAACAGAATCTGTAGCGGAAACAAAACTGTTCAACAAAAACCTGAAATGAGCCATGCATTCAACAAGCAAAGAACAAACAGTACAAAAATAAGGTTCTGCAGAAGTTCATTCAGGGTGCATGAGCAAAAACTTAATGTTTCCTGCTGCTAACATGAAGTCTGAGAGGAGATATGAATGTTGAGGAAATCAAGTGGTTCTGTACTTGCTTTGAGAAAACTGACTAGACATGTACCCCACGAAAACAAGATGTGCTACACCTCCATAAAATATGTTCTATATTTGGAAATATTGAAATATGTAATGCAGACAAATTGACAGTATCCACAAAGTATTTTCATATGAACATATTTTAAAACATTATTATTTTTGGCCTATTTACACACAGTTTTCTAGCTTTGTATATGTGTGTATGGTATAAATAGATTTGATAACAATTTAATAGGGCTTCACACACCTGTTAATTATGTTAACCGATCAAGGGAGTTTGTTTTAGCTTAAAATGAGTCTCTTGTACACATTAGGGAGAAAGATGTTAGTTTATTAATTCATGAAAGAGTTCATGAGAGAAACCGTTGTAAAGTATGTTGCTGATATTCTATCCCCTCTATCACTGAGACAGGGTAAAGGAAGCCCATTTAATTTTTGAAACAGACCAACCTGCACAGTTTTCCCAAATACAGTCTGGGATTGGATGCCCCTGAGAGCTTATTCTGGCATTATCCCCAGATCACCTTTCACACAGTATGAATTCATTTCCTGAATTGTCTGGAAAGCTTTTATTCACGTGTATAGGTTTTAGGCACTAAAGGTTTGGTTATAAAGAAACCTCATTAACCTTCTAAGTGTAAAACAATAAGATATCCATTATGACTAAAACATAGTTAATGCCAAACAAGCAGGTGTTTAATTGCGAAACCTTTGGCTTATATTCTTACAAATTTCACAGAAAGAACAAATAGGTACAGAATGTGTGAATGTGAATGTAAAAAGAGAATATGGTAAGAAAATGTGTCCCAAACAGACTGTCAGTGAGGATTTTCAGTGAATAGATGGCGAAAAATGACTTTTGTTTATGAGCGAGTCAGTGACCATTCAATTCGACCGATTCGTTCAAAAACACTGATTCATTCAAGAAGAACATATGAGTGAGTTGCTGAATCATTCAGTCAATTGATTTGTTTAAAAGTGCTGACTCTCTTAGTAATTAAACACTAAATATAAATGTCTCACTGAATCTTTCACTCAAAGCTGCTGCAACCAGTTCTGCTGCTGGTGTTAGTGTTGGTAGGAAAAAACCAGACAGCTTAAGTGACAATAATGTCTCCAACCTGTAAGTTAGTCATTATTACATGTTGTATATTAACTTTTAAAGAACAGTTTATTATAGTAAGGCCTGCAGCTTGTGTTGCCAGTTGAATCTGTGTTGAGATTTCATAAATACGGGACTCTCTCCTGTGATAGGCCTATGGCTACATCATACAGTAACTTCAGGAATTAAAATGTATGCAATTTAAATTAATTTGAGGTGCTTACATTGGCAACTATCTCTTGCACATGAAAACTGCAGTAATGTTAAAGCTGCTTTCTTGATTTTTTCTTTCACCCCAATATCACTGGTCTGAAGATAAGATACATGACCATTTAGACGATTACCATAATTATGAATGATGGATTGAGCTTTGTTTTAATAGCTAAAAATGTGATTATTGCCAACTCTAGAGAGACCACATACTCTAATACACTTTTATATTTACTGATGCAACTTATCAATGTTTTTCTGAGCAGGATCTGAAAAATCCAGGTGCCAGTTGCTCAAAAAGTTTAATCTGGATCAGAATGATCTGTATTTGGAATTCCCATGTTTTTGCTATCCAGGATCATGTAACCCATCTTACTTTTGTGCATGATCCATAAAACACTGTTTCAGATTTCAAATCTGGATTACTAGTGCTCTACGGAGCCCATAAAGGGACATGTTGATGGGGGACAAAATTAGATGAGAAAAAATGCCAATGTTTTGCATTCTAGTGTTGCATTATATTTATACAAATAACAACTTCTGACTGGTTCCATCTCTGATGATTGTGCAATGTAGTTTACAATCAGTGACTTTCAATTAAATGTAATATTTATGTATATATATATAAATATATATATATCAATATAATTGACAGCTGTTTAGAGATTTTATTGGGTCTATTTTATGCTACGAGTGTTGTATTTTTTGGACCAGTTTTAAAGTTTTATTACATTTTTTCCCTGAAATCCACCAGCTGGAAATCAGAATAATTCAGGTTTTGTTAGTATTAAAGAACAGACTATCCCACATATTCTTACTATAAACACAAATTCAGATGATGTGATCTGACTTTCCATAACCCAAACTTACTAAAACAGAAATTTTAGATCTAATCCTAATTTAGAATCCATTTTACTTTATTAGAAAACAAACCCATAATTTTATCTAATCCGATGGTCAAAATCGAATCAGATTACAGGTG
>JAPDDN010000114.1:0-20000 GCA_027422405.1 Ptychobarbus kaznakovi
TTTTGAAACAAGCTAAATTATATTAACATTTACTATAGTAACCATTATTTCACAATAAAACATCTAAATTAATACATCTCTATCGAAATTAATGATTATTATCTCCACAAGCGATCGCAAGTTTGAGTATAGTATCTGTGTAAATAGATATTAAACCGCGCTGTCAGCAGTTTCATAATCTAGAATGACAAAAACATTTACATGAAAGAATGTTAATTTTCAACAGTGTTTTGTTGTTGTTAAGATGACTGAAAGAAGGAAAAACCAAAGCTTCAATCTGTTATTTATTTACTTTATAACAGTAAATAAATATCGGTTCTGCATATCGGTTATCGGGTACATAAACATGCAAATAATCGGTATCGGTTATAAAAATCAATATCGGTCGATCACTAGTTATTATTATTAGTTTTCTTTAGAACATGATGGATCAGATGCTTGTTAATGGAGTGAATCAGTCCTAAAACAGCGTGATATTACAACACGCAGCGGTGTGTCTTTGGTGTGTTTGTGATGCAGGGGTTTATGTGTGACCGGTGGCTGTCTGTGTCTCATAACTCTCTGCTGTTTGTCATCGGCTGCCAAAACACTGAGATTCATCACCCTCTCGCTCATCATCCGTCTTGTTTTCACTCGTCTGTGGGCACGAATCTTCAGCTTTACAGTAAGTGACTGGAGTGAGATTTCAGAGATGGATTGCGTTTCCAGCGTTTATCGACTGCAGAGAGGTTATGGAGATACATTAGCAGAAGAGAAAAGTGCTCGGGATGAGAGATCGATGGAGAAAAACATGCCGTTTCTCCAGAGAACCTGAACATCATGTTTCCAACAGCGGATCTGTGCGCTAATAATCATTAAACATCTGATTTTAAAGTCAACAGAACACATTTTACTTCCATAATGAGACATTTTGTGGTGAAACTGCATATTAGAAAATGTGTTTGTGTGTTAGTCATGCATATACTCTACATTCACTTTCAAAAGTTTGCATGATTAAATGCTTTAATATACAAGACACAGAAACAAGCGATCTCACGTTTAAGCATATGCATATTAAAAATAAACAGCAAATAAATGAAAACGGTGCAAGCTTTGTGATACTGATGGAAGCCATCTACTGCATATTGTCTTTGATAATATTACTGAATATGATCCAGATGTAGTATTTGATAAAATACTTTTTTGCTCAGAACGTAGATTTTTTTATGAAACTTACCCAAGTTTTGATTAAAAAAATACTTACTGAAGATTGGATAAAACTGATTTTTTTGTTTTAAAAGTAGAGACTCTCTTCTTTATTTTGATGTATTGCATGCTCAGATATGCATATAACAAAATATTCTTGGGGTCATGAAATTTGAGTGAAAATAATCAAAAACGCTGGCGAGGAAAGAGTTAATATCACTTAATATCGCTGATATTTGGGAAAACGGCACTCTTGCTTGTGTGATATTGCTTAACTATATCATATTTTATAAATATAAAAGCAAAAACCTATAAAGGATTTATTTTTGCATTTGTGACTTGAATGATATTTAAACTGCATTAATAAGTTTTATCATGCAGTGAATGCTTTTGGACAAAGTTAGAGTGACATACTCCATAATGTCAGCTCACACATCGTTAAAACAACAACTACGATATTATCGCAGGCGATAGATATTGCATACGTGTAGTTTGGATGCACAGCTGCTGAAATCTGTGTGTTTTTGTGGTGACACGCGAGTGTTTAGGAGGTTTGGTGTCTCAGGACAGACTGTGTCTGCTCTATATTTGTTTGTCGGAGCGGCTGATGCTCCACACCTGCTGTCGGCTCAAATGATCAGCCGTTTATTGTGTTTGTGTGCTGACAGCAGACACGCACACGCTACATGCCTCGACTCTCTCACACACACGCACACACACACGCACACACACACACACACACACACACACGCACACACACACACACACACACACGCACACACACACACACACACACACACACACACACACACACAGACACACACACACACACACACAGACTCACACACACCTCAACACACACACACACACACACACACACACACACACAACACAGACTCACACGCACACGCTACATGCCTCACACACACCGCACTCGCACACACACACACACACACACGCACACACAGACAGACACTCGTATGTGTGAGACACACAGCACACACGCACACACAGACACTCTCACACAGACACACACACACTCACACACACACACACACACACACACACACACACCACACACACACACAGACACACACAGACACAGACACACACACACGCACAACACAGACACACTCACTCTCGCACACACTCACAGACAACACGCACACCTCACACACACCACACACACACACACACACACACACAGACACTCGCACACACACAGACACCTCGCCCTCACACATTCTGCACTCACTCACTCACTCACACACACAAAGACGCATCACGCACACACAATCACTCACGCACTACGTGCACACTCGCACACACACACACACTCGCACACCACACACAAACGCACACACACACACACACACACACACACACACACACACACACCTTAGACACATGACACTGTATGTGTGAGACCAAGAGAGTGTGTGTGTGTGTGTGTGTGTGTGTTCTGGTTGTGAATGTTAATTGGCAGGTGGCGCCACCGGTTGCTCAGAAGCTCGTTAGCGCAGCGCTGTGTAATGGCTTTGTCTCTACAGTGTGAATATGAACGCTGGTGCATGAACTCTTGACATTCATCCATAATAACATCCCAGAAACCCCCGTCCAGACCTTCAGCGCGGTACATCTGAGTCTACCAGACACATTATACACACCAACCATTATCATTAATTACTCCTTCACGTCAAGTATTTTCTCTTCATAATTTACCATCCTGATGTAAACGGCTTGTTTTTGCTACTGTACCTTTAAAACCTCATAATGTACATAATGCCCTCTGTTTGGACCAGAGTGGATGTTTGTGAGAAGTTAACGTTTCTTTGCATCGAATGTCAAACCTTTAGATTTCAGACGAGTCTTAAGAGTCACAGCGTCCCATTCGGCAGCTTTACCTCATGAATATAGATTCATTTAAAACGACTCACTCACATATGTTTGTAAAATGTCATGTGTCTAAAGTACAGTTTGTGTTTTGTGAGATGGAATGCATACATTTTATATGTACTAATTAATCTGAGTCTATATGTAAGTTACTACAAACAAGAAAACAAATCAGAACCTAATATAATCATATAAATATCATAGAAGAGCATAGAACGAAATAGAATCACCAATCACCATTAATTTCACCAATAAATGAGATGCTGTTGTGTTTTATCAATATTTTGAATTAGTCTTTATTTTTATGTTTTCATTTTAATTTGAGTTTTAATTTTAGTAGTTATGCATTTTTTTCAGTTTTATGTTTAAATCCGTGTAAATGAGAAATGTTGCATTTAGTTGCTAAAGTAGATTAAATAAAATCAGTTCAAGTTTTTAAATATTTAATTTAATTAATTTTGTAATTTATTTAATATTTGTATATTTTAATACATTTTATATATATATTATTTTTGGGTTTTAGTTTTAGTTAAGTAGTAACCCTGAATAGAATAGAATAGAATCGAATCAGTGTTTTTTAGAATAGTTTATATTATAGATCTATATCTATCTGGAGCTAAAAAGGCTTTTACTCGTTAATGCTTCAACGTAACCCCCCCTTTAGAAGAACGGAAAGCATTCGTGATTGAAATGTGTACGATAGAAACCCTTACTTTTTCATTCAAATTAAAAAAGCAAAGGGGGCTACTTTATGCAGTATGTGGAAAGAATTTTTGGACAATGCTCAAATATTCATATTTCAGTATTGTAAATTGAATGTAACTGTGCAAGGTCACGATTACACTACTGTTTTTCCCTTTGCTTCTGTTCTCTCGTCTTTATTGTACATCATTCAGCTTCTGGGAGCATTACAAACACGTGTATGGAATGTTCAGGAATCAGCTGATTTAAATGTAACTTGTTCTCTCTCAGAATTCTGTATTGTATCGTTTGACTTCCTTCATTTAAAAAAGAATAGAACCGAACTGAAGACGGTTTAAGTTGTGTTTGATGGCGGAGTCTAATGGAATCAGGCAGGTGTGGGGGTCAGCACGGGTTTATGGGTCGGGGTCGTGACCCCTGGTGTCGGTTCGGCTTTGTTGGACTGTCTTAATTAGAGCCTTTGGGTTCCATTGTGCACAGACACTTAGCAACAATCCCTTCATTAAACGCTCCTGTGAGTTTGGCAGGTCGGCCGCATGTTTTCGCACATTAATAATGGAAAATAATGCAGTGGGTTCAGTAAACGTTAAGATCCATGCAGAACATCTGTGTGTGTGTGTGTGTGTGTGTGTGTGTGTGTGCGTGGTGTGTGTGTGTGTGTGTGTGTGTGTGTGTGTGTGGTGTGTATGCGTGGTTCGTGCGTGGTGTGTGTGTGTGTGTGTGTGTGTGTGGTGTGTGTGGTGTGTGTGTGTGTGTGTGTGTGTGTGTGTGTGTGTGTGTGTGTGTGTGTGTGTGTGTGTGTGTGTGTGTGTGTGTGTGTGTGTGTGTGTGTGTGTGTGTGTGTGTGTGTGTGTGTGTGTGTGTGTGTGTGTGTGTGTGTGTGTGGTGTGTGTGTGTGTGTGTGTGTGTGTGTGTGTGTGTGTGTGTGTGTGTGTGTGGGCGTGGTGAGTGCGGTGTGTGTGTGTGTGTGTGTGTGTGTGTGTGTGTGTGTGGTCTGGTGTGTGTGTGTGTGTGTGTGTGTGTGGTGTGTGTGTGTGTGTGTGTGGTGTTCTGTGTCGGTGCAGAATAGAGTCTTTGTTGAAGAACCTGGTCTCCTTGTGTTTTTCTCATCATGGGTTTTGAGTGTTGCTCGTTTGAGCGCTGTAATGACTCTGTCTGTAATTATTTTACTGGAGTCGTAAAGAAGCGTGTGTGTGTGTGTGTCAAGCATCATCAGTGTGCATAAACCGGCTCAAAATCATCACACAGCCAGACCAGATCTGTTAGGGTGTACCGGCGGAGAGGGTGTACAATCAATGACGAGAGAAGGAAGAATTCAGTCCAGGGTGTTTATTTCAGTGCAACATTGGTGGTTCCCCAAAAAAAAACAGGAAAAGGAAAAAAGATACATATACAAAAACTGTTCAAACTATTTACAAGATGTTCACGGGTGTACTCTGGCTATGCCAATATTCAGGCCCAAAAATACAACAACCTGCACTCAGTTTCAACACACTCTAAGAACACACCTCTCTAAAATGGCTGCCAGGAGCCCTTTTATAGAGTTAGACTCCTCCCACTTTAGAACATACCATGTGGAGGTGCACAACAATTTACAAACAAAGCAAAACTAGACCAATACATAAGACAAATTGTGCTAGCATGCAACAGATGTATCATAGTATTGATTACTAAACTATTCATAACCATTGAAGACAAAATTCATGAGAAAATTAAGTTCCTTGCTCTCACCCCTCAATGAAGTTACCAACAATGGAAGTGCCCTTCCTACTGGGCAATTGGAAGCTTTAAATATAGCTGCTTCCCCTGCATACAGGTTTGGCGGGTTAAAGGTGGTTCAAAATGTAAGTACTGCAGTGTTTTACAAGTATATGTTAGCATAAACTAACATTTGTAAAATAGTTTGGTGTGCTTACATCATGTAACAAAACATTAAGACAAAACAAACAAACAATAAAATTACAGCACACAAACAGGAAAGTAACCACACATCTACTACAATTGATGTTAATTTGCCGGCATCTATAGTGTGTGTGTGAATTATGGTGTAAACTGTTTGTGTGTGTACATGTGCTCCTAAATTAAAGTCATAAGTCACAGTCCATCTGTGACAAGATCCATTACACCCCCTCAGATCTGACTCAAACCCTCTCTGGGTCTCAGTTTCGGTCTGGATGTGTTTTATGAATATGATTTGAGTGATTTCAGTGTTTGAAGCAGAACAGTCTTGAGATTCATCCAACAGTCTATTGGAGTTATATTATATTATATTATGTTATATTATATTATATTCTAGTATAGTATATTAAGTATTATTTTTATACTATTATAGTATTTATAATATTTCTTATTAAAATAAATTATAATTTAATAAAATACTAGTAATTTTGTATTGTGCTGGTAATTATTATTCATATTTTTCACATTTAGCTTTTATTTTAATTTAGTGCTTCTGTTTATTGATATTCTGAATTAGCTTTTATTTTAATATTTTCACTTATCGATTTAATTTAATCATTAGTTATCATTTCATCACTTTAACTGTAATTTCTAATTAAAGTTAGTTGACTAGAATTATAATCATAATTTAATTTTAGTACAGTTTTAGCAATTTTATTAGCTTGTGATTTTTATCATTAATATTGTTAATATTTTTAATTTAGCTTTTTTTATTTCAGTTTTAGTATTAATAATTTTAGTACCTCAATAATACTATTTATTAATATTTTGAATTAAGTTTTAATGTTACATTTTTTGGTTTTAATTTAAATTTTTTGTTAATAAAGTTAATATATTACAAAATTATTTTTAGCAAATTTATGGGCTTATTTTTTATTATTATTATCATTATTTTTTTTTTATATTTCTATTTTCTTTTTATTTAGTTTACGTTTTTGTACAGTACATGCTTACAGTATTTATTTTAATATTTACTTATTAATATTATATTTCATAGTATTTTATTATTAAATAAGTTTTTCTATTTTATTTTATTTCAGCTTTATTTTAGTTGTGTAATTTTAATTTATATATATGATATATGTGTGTGTGTGTGTGTGTGTGTGTGAGTGTGAGAGAGAGATTCAAGGTTGAGAGAGAGAGAGGAGAGAGAGAGAGAGAGAGAGAGTTTGTGAGAGAGAGAGAGTTTGAGAGAGAGAGAGAGTTTGTGAGAGAGAGATTCAAGGTTGAGAGAGAGAGAGAGAGAGAGAGATTCAAGGTTGAGAGAGAGAGAGAGAGAGAGATTCAAGGTTGAGAGAGAGAGAGAGAGAGATTCAAGGTTGAGAGAGAGAGAGAGAGAGATAGAGAGAGATAGAGAGAGAGTTGTGTGAGAGAGAGAGATTCAAGGTTGAGAGAGAGAGAGAGAGAGATTCAAGGTTGAGAGAGAGAGAGATTCAAGGTTGAGAGAGAGAGAGAGAGAGTACGGTAAAACAGATAAAATTACACATGTAATTTCAAAGTGAAGGCTTATAATGTTCCTGTGTGGCTCAGTGGTAGAGCATTGCGTCAGCAGCGCAAAAGGTTGTGGGTTCAATTCCCAGGTAACACATAATGTATAACCTGAATGCACTGTAAGTCGCTTTGGATAAAAGCGTCTGCTAAATGCATAAATGTAAATGTAATAAAACCTACTCTTAAAAGTGCTCTTTTATTTCCTACAACCAACCAATCACAGTCTTCAAAAGAATGTATCTTACCTAGCAACAGGGTCAGCCCCGCCTCCTCACTAAGATACAAGTTACTGTCTTTTCTTCGCTCAGAGTTGCTTTCAGATTGGTCCTGAATCACTTTTAAGCTAAGACTCCTAGTTAGACATTTTTAGGCTAAATTAGGAGCTCTCTGAGAGGATTCTTAGGATCTTTAGGAATACGGATCCTGGTATTTACCTGCTAGTTCAACACAAGCTTGTGTGTGTGTCAGAACTCAAACACAGCTGAGCAACACAGCCAGCACATCTGTGCCAGGCGTTATGAGCCGTGTTTGCTGTAGCAAGCTGATTACATACTGTGATGTAAAAATAGTCAAATATTATTGCAATTTCTAACAGTTTTCTATGTTGAATGTATAACTGTCATTTATGTCTGTGTATTTTCAGCATCATTACTCCAGTCTTCAGTGTCACATGATCTTCAGAAATTTAATAATATACTGCTCAAGAAACATTTCTGATTATTATCAATGTTGGAAACAGCTGTGCTGCTCAATATTTTTTGTGAAAACTGATGCATTTTATGCATTATCAGTATTCACAGCTGTATGGAAATTTTTGTAACGTTATAAATGTCTTTACTGTCACTTGTGATCAGTTTAATGCATCCTTGCTGATCAAAAATATAAATGCTTTAAAAAATATATATTTTACTGACCTCAAATTTTTGAACCGTAGTGTGCATCAAAAAGTCAAAGCACGAGTGTATACAGTTTAATACTCAGATATAATCATCTATAGGTTCCTTTAGCTGTTGTATGACTGTATAATCTCGTACTCGTATGATGCATGAAGATGTGAGATGTTCATAAAGCTTGCTTCCCATCTCGTTGCGGTAACGAATCAATTCCCACGTTGTTTTTCTTTCCTTAACATTCTCTAAAGAGTTTATGGTTCTTGTTGAACCCCTCGCTGTGGCACATTGGGATCAGTGCTTTATTAAGCCGCTCTGAAAACCTCTTTCTCCGGTGTGAGAGGACTGATTATTCCTCTTTACCCAGCGTCCCTTGCTGTGACGGTTTCTTAGTCCTCTTGAGAAGTTTTGTTTTGCCTTACCCAGCGTTCCCGGTGACTTCAAAGCCTCTGTGATTGTTTCATGCTCTGCGGTGGCCCATTGTGCCGGCTTTGCATATTCATGAGGATCATCTTTCTCTCGCTCACCAATGGCTCACGGTTGGGATGCTGAGAGCTTGAAAGCAGGACACCATGAGACCTGAAGAAACTCTCAAGAAACACAACAATTAGACATTCAGCGTCTGTTTTTAGTGAGATAAGCTTAAATTCTTTAGAGTTTGGTTTTAGGCAAGACGCATTGTGTTTTCATGCACTGGTCAGTTTTAAAATGTTGGGTTATTTGGCTTTTTGTAATGTTTTGTTTAAGACTAGTGGAAAGAAAACATCCAAAATATACTTTTGAGTATTTATATTATTGCACTTGATCTATTTGCATCTGTATATGAATGTTACGATATGTATATTTTTCTAAAGGCCGTTTTCTCAAATGAGTTTGTTTCTTCACTTCAGCAGCACTGACTTACACCAAAATGTCCTTTCTATATTTTTACTATTATACTATATTTTCATATATTATTTGCATGATTTTATTTTTGCACCCATGTTTGTGTCTGTAGATTACAAATACAATGCATAATACTGTGCATAATACATTTGCGTTTATGAATTTCACAGACGGGGAGCACGGCAGGATAAAAATAACAACATAGCTGGTCTCATGCTATCACAAACTTTATAAGTCCCACTTCTGATTATGATCTCAACAACTTCAAGCGATCAACTCACATTGCTTTCATATGCAACTTTTAACTACCACATTCCTATGCACGATCATTCTGATAGCACTTGAAGGCAGCATCAGTGAAAACAGGCAGAGACAATGGTAGCTTTAGCAATTAGCCTTACAGAGTGCCAAGAAGCGCTTTCAGAAAGGCAATTTGGAAAACAAACGCGTGATACTTACTTTGTCTGGAGCTGACGTTCGTGCTTTTGCTAAACGGCTCGTTGGTATTGATTCCTAAACATTTAGGGGACCCTACCGATTTTTTTCGTGATATTTCCTTGGGGGGAGATTATGGTGACTCCCAATATTCATTAGTGCATCCCAAAACAACAATTGTAAAGCCTCGTTGGTGATGACATGGTATATATCTCCAGTAATGGTGGACCGCAGCTTCTCACTCAGGGCTGTGTTTATGCTAATAGGGCAGAGAGCGTCACAAACGAGCGGGACTTTTCCCCCTCGGTGATGTGAACAGAAGGAGAATCTGAAACGGCTCGTTTGGGGAGACTGTTCATGATTTATTGGTTTTATTAAAAAATGAGTGGGTGGATATTTAACATTATAGGCTGGTTGTTTTCACACACTGCGGCCACACAACTGTGTTCAAACACCTTATAAAAGTGATTTTTTTAAATTGATTATCAGTCAAATGCATTATGAGTCCAGCAGGTAAAGTGCAGAGTGCCATTGAATAGGCTGAATTTACCCTGATGATACAGGTAGAAGTAGCAGTGGGTTTTGACTATTAATTGGTTAGGGTTATTGTTTATATCTATTACAACCCGAATTCCGGAAATGTTGGGACGTTTTTTAAATTTGAATAAAATGAAAACTAAAAGACTTTCAAATCACATGAGCCAATGTTTTGACTCATCTCAGACGACACTGCATCACTCATCGGCATGATTCTATCATTAACGTTACTTAATGGGCCCAGGAATACTTCCAGAAACCACTGTCGGCAAACACACTCCACCGTGCCATCTGTAGATGCCAACTAAAGCTCTATCATGCAAAAAGGAAGCCATATGTGAACATGGTCCAGAAGCGCCGTCGTGTCCTGTGGGCCAAGGCTCATTTAAAGTGGACTGATTCAAAGTGGAAAAGTGTTCTATGGTCAGATGAGTCCAAATTTGACATTCTTGTTGGAAATCACGGAGACAGTGTCGTCCGGGCTAAAGAGGAGGAAGACCTTCCAGCGTGTCATCAGCGTTTAGTTCAAAAGCCAGCATCTCTGATGGTATGGGGGTGCATAAGTGCATACGGTATGGGTAGCTTGCATGTTTTGGAAGGCACTATGAATGCTAAAAGGTATATACTGGTTTTAGAGCAACATATGCACCCCTCCAGATGACGTGTATTTCAGCAGGACAATGCAAAACCAAATACTGCAGCTATTACAACAGCATGGCTTCGTATTAGAAGAGTCTGGGTGCTGAATTGGCCTGCAGTCCAGATCTTTCACTTTTAGATAACATTTAGCGCATCATTAAATGAAGAATACGTCAAAGACGACCACAAACTCTTCAGCAGCTGGAAACCTATATCAGGCAATAATGGGACCAAATTCCAACACCATAACTCATGACCTCGATGCCCAGACGTCTTCAAACTGTTTTGAAAAGAAGAGGAGATGCTACACCACGGTAAACATGTCCCCAACCCAACAATTTTGAGACCTGTAGCATGCATCAAATTTAAAATGAGCTCATTTTGTGAATAAAATTTTACAATTTCTCAGTTTAAACATTTGTCATCTATGTTCTATAGTGAATAAAATATTAGCTCATGTGATTTGAATTTCTTTTAGTTTTAATTTTATTCAAATTTAAAAAACGTCCAAACATTTCCGGAATTCGGGTTGTAGTTTTTTTCTGGTGTGTCTTGCCTTAAAAATAGTTAGTGATTCGTTTAAACTTCTAACATGCAGGATAACCAAATGTTTGTAATGTTGTGTCTGAGATGGCGGGGAGAGATCGCTGTTGTAAGTGCAGTTCAGGAGGTGTTGAGAGCTGAAGGATGGTCCGGAGATGCCGATGGTCTGATGGCATCGGGTGCCGCGATCCGATTGGGTTTCCCACCTGCGTGCAGCTGTTGGCTTATAAGAAGTGGAATGTCTTTCCCAGATTCCGTGACCAAACTTTCAACGGCCACTCAAGACGGAGGAAAAAAGCGCGGCAGAAAATCCCCTGTTGAAATTTCACAGTGGCAGGGGTCAGAGTCGCTGTCAGGCAGAACATCGCTCACGGATCGCATTGCGTCAGCCGCTATTGTAATTCAAGAGTCCGTGCCATCGCGACTGCTTGTTCCCGTGTCCTTTGTTCCTCACTTGAGTTGTGAATTTTGCGGTTGTCTCACAGATTTTCCAGCTGTATGTGAGCCACAGTGTCGTCTCTCGAATCCACACAGACCTCCTCTTGCCTTTTCTCATGTCTGTGAGGGAACGCTAACTGCAGCTTGTGTGTGTTTTGCCCAAGGGTTTGTTGGTTAACTATAGTTCCAACAATAATAAAACCATGTAAATGGATTGTTCACCCAAAGATAATGATATACCTTCACGCCATTCCAAATCTGTATGACTCTTAGTATTTTGTGATGCACAAAAGGAGACAGATGAAATTTCACACTATTTTATTTCAAGTAGTGAAAGCAGACCAAACACAAGACAGCTTATAACTTGTGTGCTTTATTTCAAGCCTTCTGATGCATATGAAGCCATTTAAATGTGGTGCATCGACCCATTTTTACTACATTTGACTGAGACTGAGAATACATCTGATGCCTTTGCATGCATGTACATTACCATGCAAAAAGTTTTTTTGATAGAAATTATATATTTTTATACTGCACAGATGCATTAAATTGATCAAAGGTGACAGTAAAGACATTTATAATGTTACAAAATATTTCTATTTCAAATAAATGCTGTTCTTTTGAACTTTCTGTTCAGCTGTGAATCCTGAAAAATAAAATGTATCCCAGTTTCCACAAAAATATGCAGCAGCACAACGGTTTTCAACATTGAGCAGAAAATCAGCATATTATTATGATTTCTGAAGATCATGTGACACTGAAAACTGGAGTAATGATGCTGAAAATTCAGCTTTGATCACAGAAATAAATTACATTTGACTGTATAGTCACTTAGAATATAGATATTTAAAATTGCAATAATATTTCACAATTTTTACTGTATTTTTGATCAAATAAATTCAGCCTTGGTGAGCAACAGAGACGTGTTTCAGAAATCGTAAAATAAAAATAGCTGACCCCAAACATAGTGTCAGAAACAGCCAAATCTATATAGATTTTAAGAATATTTCAAAAATTGTGTATTTTTGATCAAATAAATTCAGCCTCGGTGAGCAGATTTTGCAGAAATATTAAAATATTTTACCAACCACAAATTTTGAACAGTAATGTACATTTGCACTTATTCTTCCAAAGCAACTTACTGTACAATTGAGGAACAACAAAAGCAGTACAGGCAAGAAAAAGAGGTGAAATATCTATAAACAAAGCAAAGTTTGATACATGTATGGTGCTTTTTGTCATTTTTGGTGCTCAACAGCATTTCACTGAATGGAAAAGAACATCCTGGTCTCAGTTTTTTCCTTTCAGGCTCCAAAGAAGTAAAAGTCAAACAGGTCTGAAATGACATGAGGCAAAGGAAAGCAATGACAGAACTTTAATTTTTGAGGGAAAGTTGTATTTTAGATTGTTATTCACCTGAAAGACTTGTTTTCAAAAGTGTAAAACCTTTGTTATACTATTTATATTATTTATTTGTCATTTTTGGAGCTTGAATGTTGACATGATTGTTTCTTGGTCAGGTCTCATGTGTTTCTTGCTTCGCTCGCGTCTGCAGTGATTTTTTACCGTCAGAAAGAAATGATCCTCCGCAGTGATGCATATTTCTGGCGGTGGATTCAGAGCGTGCAGCCCCTCTCATTTCCCCCGGACAGACCATTTTTCAGCTGCGGGCCTCACGCTGAGCGTTTGATGGCCAGTGTGTGAGCGGGCCTGACCTACTCACAGCTTCCCGAGATCTCACCCCGATCTCATGTAATCACAGCAAACGAGCGCTGACAGCACCGATTCCGCAGTCACATCACTGCCGCCCCACTGAACTCCCAGCAGCACACAGTATTGTTCCTGCTCTCACTTTCCCTTTGTTTTTATCCCATCCACAAACATCCATTCACACACACACACACTCACTCACACACACCACTCACACACACACACACACACACACACACACACACACACACACACACACACTCACTCACTCACTCACTCACTCACTCACTCACTCACTCACTCACTCACTCACCACGGCTGGAGAAAGTGTGGAGCGTCGGAGGCAATGTGGGGTAATTGATCTCTGAGTGAGTTGAGATTAGGGTTTAACTCATCAGTGTTGGAATAACACTAATAAAATATGTATTAGATTTATGGCATATTTATAATTATTTTTACTGAAAGAAATCAGATTGTTGCCTTGCAGTTGTTAAGGTGTTCTTAACAGTGTTTTTGACATGTTGTTATTTGGTTGCTAGGGTTTGATTGGTGGTTGCTAAGGGCATTATACAGTTTTCTGAGTAGAGATTGAATTAAATTGTATGACCGATACCAACACTGATTATTTTAATATTGTCTTAAAGTGTAAATTTAAGTATAGTTTTTTAAATGTTAGTTTTATTTATACTATTTGGCACAATGATAAAGATTAATATTACTATTAGTATCAATTAACATGAATTGATTATTACACCAACACATGCTATGTGTTTTAGTATATATATATATATATATATATATATATATATATATTATATATTATATATATATATATAAAATAATATAGTAAAATATATGATAATACTACCACAACTACTATTACTAATAATAATAAATATTAGTAGTGGTAATATTAAGAGTTAAAATATTGTTTATTATTATAATTATCTATTATATATAAATCTATTATTTTATTTTTAATATAACATAACGACATAATAACATAAATAACTATACATATATACAAAAATAATAGTAAAGATGATACTACTAATAATATTAATTAAATATTATTTTAATTGTTATTATATTTATTATCATCATTGTGTATTTTATTGTTGCTGTTGTTTTATTTATAATTTTTGGCACATTTATAATTAAATATTAGATTACTACAATATAAACATGCTATGTGTTTTGATATTTGTATTATTTATAACAACAACAACAACACAATAATAATAATAATGTTGACAAACTAAGTCCATTTTGATGAAGTGAAATGTTTCCAAAAGAAAATTTGGACCAAAATTTTGCCACAATACACGATATTAAGGAAGCAGTAACTGAGTAGAAAAGTGTGAATATTGGTCAAATAAAATATCCAGTATTCATCTTTAGTGCTCCGCATCGCTGTGATCTTGTACTCTAGATGTGAGATGTTTTCTGATCACTTTCTTCAGCAGTCTGATCTGAACATGTGACGTTCCTCTAACATTCATTCTGCTCATTTCTCATGTCAATCTCTTGATGTAATCCCAGGAATAATCGTTTTAAGTATGTCGGTGAGTGTTTGGATTAGAGCGAGAGGGGGCGTGTCGTGGCCCGAGGTGAGTCCCGCCGTCACCTGACGTGTGAATGGCTTTTATCATGCGCTCTTTCTGCTCTTGTGTGTTTTCACTGCTGCGTTGTGTTCTTTATCCCACCCATAATGATCTGTCAATCAGCCTCTGGCACCCTGCAGGGGAACGGAGGAAATGTTTAACCGACCCGGCAGGAACTAGTTCTTACAGCACTTTAAGTGAGAGTAGATGGTGTGTAATTTGCTTTCATGTTTTCGCTGTCAAACTACATGGAGATTTGTTTTTTCCCCCCCCATGAACTATTGTTATTTTTAGTTGCAGTTTAAAAGGTTGTTAAACATAAGTAAATTATCCCTAACACTCTACAAATAAAGTTGCTTTATAGCACTAAAAGTGGTTATTTGGCTCGTAATCATGGGGGAATCATTTTTGGTGCTGTATAGCACCAAATCTTGGTGCTTTAGTGGTTCTTCAGCGGTTCTTCACTGGTTCTTTGGCATGACTGAGGGGCAATATAGCACCTCTACCATATACAGAACCTGTAATGCTCCTGTATGGTTCTTCAGCGGTTCTTTGGCATGACTGAGGGGCAATATAGCACCTCTACCATATACAGAACCTGTTAAACTTCTGTATGGTTCTTCAGCGGTTCTTTGGCATGACTGAGGGGCAATATAGCACCTCTACCATATACAGAACCTGTTAAGCTCCTGTATGGTTCTTCAGCGGTTCTTTGGCATGACTGAGGGGATATATAGCACCGCTACCATATACAGAACCTGTTAAGCTCCTGTATGGTTCTTCAGGGGTTCTTTGGCATGACTGAGGGGATATATAGCACCGCTACCATATACAGAACCTGTTATGCTCCTGTATGGTTCTTCACTGGTTCTTTGGCATGACTGAGGGGATATATAGCACCGCTACCATATACAGAACCTGTTAAGCTCCTGTATGGTTCTTCAGCGGTTCTTTGGCATGACTGAGGGGTTATATAGCACCGCTACCATATACAGAACTTGTTAAGCTCCTGTTTGGTTCTTCAGCGGTTCTTTGGCATGACTGAGGGGTTATATAGCAACGCTACCATATACAGAACTTGTTAAGCTCCTGTTTGGTTCTTCAGTGGTTCTTTGGCATGATGACTGAGGGATATATAGCACCGCTACCATATACAGAACCTGTTAAGCTCCTGTATGGTTCTTCAGCGGTTCTTTGGCATGACTGAGGGGCTATATAGCACCGCTACCATATACAGAACCTGTTAAGCTCCTGTATGGTTCTTCAGCGGTTCTTTGGCATGACTGAGGGGCTATATAGCACCGCTACCATATACAGAACCTGTTAAGCTCCTGTATGGTTCTTCAGCGGTTCTTTGGCATGACTGAGGGGCTATATAGCACCGCTACCATATACAGAACCTGTTAAGCTCCTGTATGGTTCTTCAGGGGTTCTTTGGCATGACTGAGGGGATATATAGCACCGCTACCATATACAGAACCTGTTAAGCTCCTGTATGGTTCTTCAGGGGTTCTTTGGCATGACTGAGGGGATATATAGCACCGCTACCATATACAGAACCTGTTAAGTCCTGTATGGTTCTTCAGGGTTCTTTGGCATGACTGAGGGGATATATAGCACGCTACCATATACAGACCTGTTAAGCTCCTGTATGGTTCTTCACTGGTTCTTTGGTGCATGAGGGGATATATAGCACCGCTACCATATACAGAACCTGTTAAGCTCCTGTATGGTTCTTCAGTGGTTCTTTGGCATGACTGAGGAGCTAAATAACACCTCTACCGTGTACAGAACCTGTTATGCTCCTGTAGGGTCTTCAGCGGTTCTTTGGCATGACTGAGGAGCTAAATAACACCTCTACCGTGTACAGAACCTGTTATGGTTCTGTACATGGTTATCACACATTTAAGGTATTTGGCCAATCACAATGCACTGGATAGCTGGCCAATCAGAGCACACCTTGCTTTTCGTAATGACGAGCTTTGTAAAAATCGATGCGTTTCAGAAAGACAAGGCAGAGAGAAGCAACAATAATGTACGGTATGTGGAAAATAATGTGTTTTTTAACCTTAAACTGCGCAAACACATTGCATTACACCAAATACACCAAATAATGTTATTTTTAGCATCGTCATATGTGACCCTGGAGCACTAAAGCAGTCATAAGCAGCACAGGTATATTTGTAGCAATAGCCAACAATACATTGTATGGGTCAAAATTATTGATTTTCTTTTATGCCAAAAATCATTAGATATTAAGATCATGTTCCATGAAGATATTTTGTAAATTTCCTACCATAAATATATCAAAACTTGATTGGTAATATGCATTGCTAAGAACTCATTTGAACAACTTTAAAGGCGATTTTTTTTCAAATAGTTGTAACTCAGCCAAATATTGTCCTATGCATCAATGGAAATAATATTTATTCAGCTTGCAGGTGATGTATAACTCTCAATTAAGAAAAATGGACCTGTATGACTGGTTTTGTGCTCCAGGGTCACATATGACTCATTTAAAGCACTGGTGTTGGTTTGTAAGGGCAGCCGCTGTGGTCACGTGACTCTGAGCCCACCGAGCGCTGGAGGCTGTGTTTGGGGGCTCCTGGCCTCCTTTCAGCAGACGGCCCTCCCCTGTGCGTGAGGAGGGTCTGCTGGGGTCCCGGCTGAGCCGCAGAGATCAACTGCTGCTTTTATTGTCTCTCCACCAGGTGTCCGGAGCGGAGGGGCCGTCCCAATCGCAGGGAGAGAGTAACACCCTCTTTCTCTCTGTCCGTCGCAGGCCGGCCGTCAGTGTGTGTGTGTTTCCATGCTTAAGTCTCTGGGATGGAGCTACAGGTTTGGACCCGCTGGACATCGCTGCTGGGTTTGCTGTGGCTGCTCTCGTCCGCTCAGGGTGAGTATCAGCGTTTACTGCCATCTCCGTCCGCATGTTCGGCTCTGATGACAGTGTTTAACTGGTGTCTGTTTGTGTCTGATGCTGTACGTCATGTTTCATATTTAGAGTATTTGTCGGACAGAAATGTAGTGCTGCATTTGCCAAATATGCACCGGGGAGAACTTTATAATGCTTTTGTTTAAAATATGCATGAGTCGTTGACGCACAACCGGACCTTGGAGTTTGTTTTATATCAACACCATGATTTTAGGTTGACGTACATGCGTGTTTGTATTTTAGGGAGCTGGAAAGTTTCTAATCACCTGTTAAATGCAACTGCAGTGACATATGAACTTAAAATAATTAATGATATCAGTTCAAGTTCAGTTCAGTTGAGCTTTATTGTCATCCGCTACATGTGGGGACATACAGTGGAACGAGAAATGTCGTCGCACCGGGTCCACGGTTGCTACATAAATACAGACATAAATACAGACTTCAACAATGAAGTAAAACACTATAAACATATACACGAACTAACCTATGACAGATTTTTGACTAAGTATACATATATATTGTTTTACTATACAACTAAAGATAAGATAAAGATAAAAAATACAAACTATGCGAATGCTTCACATAAATACTGTACATGTGCAGAGAGAAACATGTGAGTCAAGCAGCTAGCTGAGGAACAGTACAAAATGATTTGTGGTAGTGCAATGAGCATGTAAACTACATATATTGCTGAGTCTTTTGGGGGATTGTGTACACATAGCAGTGTTTGGAAAAGTGTTCAGGCATAGAGGAGAGTGTGCTGCTACAGGTGGTTTGTACAAGCCCACTCACCTGTGTGTAGCACACTTGAATTGCACAAAAAAAAAAAAAAAAATTCACAGCTTTTTCTTTGGTGTGGTAAGGTTGGAGGGTGTTTGGGGGGGGGGGGGGGGGTTCAGGAGGTGGGGATTTGTATGGGGTTTCAAAGGGGGGCGGGGTGATCTGAGTTCAGGGCTCTCACAGCTGGGGGAAAAAGCTGTTGAGCAGTCTGGCGGAGCGGGCTCTGATACTCCCGGTACCGTTCTACCTGAGGGTAGGAGCTCGAAGAGACTGTGGGAGGGGTGGGTGGTGTCTTCATGATGCTGTTGGTTTTACTGGAGCATCGTGCGAGGTAAATGTCCAGGATGGATGGGAGAGGGGCACCGATGATCTTTGCAGCCGTGTCACTGTCCGCTGGAGGGTCTTACGGTCTGCAGCACTGCAGTTCCCGTACCAGACAGTGATGCAGCTGGTCAACACACTCTCAATGGTGCCCCTGTAGAATGTGGTGAGGATGGGTGGAGGGAGACTTGCTCTTTTCAGCCGCGGAGAAAATGTAGACGTGTTGTGCCTTCTTGGAGAGTGACATGGTGTTGGTGGACCAGGTGAGATCCTCCGTGATGTGCACCCCAAGAATTTAGTGCTGCTGACTCTCTCACAGTCGAGCTGTCGATGGTCAGTGGGGGGGTGGTCAGTGGAGTTCGTCCTCCTGAAGTCCACCACAACCTCCTTTGTCTTCTCCCATCATGGGGACAGGTTGTTAGCGCCACACCATTCAGCCAGCTGTGCCACTTCCTCTCTGTAGTGTGTTTCATCGTTGTTGTTGATGAGACCTCCACTGTTGTGTCATCAGCGAACTTGATGATGTGGTTGGAGCTGAACTTGGCAGTGCAGTCGTGGGTCAGCAGCGTGAAGGAGCAGCGGGCTGAGCACACAGCCCTGTGGGGCACCTGTGCTCAGTGTGGTAGTGCTCGAGGTGTTGTGGCCGACACGGACTGACTGAGGTCTTCCGGTTAAAAAGTCCAGGATCAATTACAGAGGGAGTTGTTAAGGCCAGCAGTTTAGTTTGTTTATGAGCTGTTGTGGATTTTTGTGTGAATGCCGAGCTGAGTCAATGAACAGCATTCTAACATAGGAGTCTTTGTTGTCTAGGTGGGTGAGAGCCAGGTGGAGGGTGTGGAAATTGCCACCCCCATGATTAATGCACCACCATGATTAATTGCACCACCATGATTAATTGCACATTAATCATATCATCAATAGATTAATTAGCATATATAAGAATCCGAAAAATGCTGTTTTAGATAATAGTTTTCGGGAAACTGTATTGTGGATGATTCCTGATAAGAAGACATTTTGGTCTTCATTAACTCTTATTCAAATTTTAAGATGACT
>JAPDDN010000114.1:25000-35000 GCA_027422405.1 Ptychobarbus kaznakovi
TCTAGACAGGTTTTCAGGGTTCATAGACACACTTCTCAAGTTAAGTCTGTGCCAAAGTTTATTTTCAAAGACTCATTCTGGCTGAGCATGAATCTTTCACAGATAAGTCAATCCCAGAATGCACTGCATCGAGGTCAGTAATGAAAAAAAAAAAGAATGGACAAGCAAAGACGGATAAAAATCTTGGTTGTAAATAGAGATGTTTCATTCGGGATTTGTGTAAATAAAAATAGTTGTGTAATTAATGAGCATTTAAAATAATAATTATTAACGCTATACAAAATTGTTGTTATACTTTTATATTTGTATATATATATAAATATACAAATATATTTGTCATTTATTGTATTTATGTTTTTTATTCAATAAAATTAAATACAAATATAAAACAAAAGAAAGGCATAAAATAATGTTTCAATGGGAATACAATTATTTCTGTGTTTTATGGACCCCCAAAAATAGGGAAAACTGGAAAAAAAAGTGATGTACTTAAAATGATGATAAATTAAATAATACAAATTATATAGATCTATACACACCACACACATATATAAATATATATATATATATATATATATATATATATATATAAAATATGAGCTACTAAAAATGACAAAAACACAACAAAATTACTCAAACTTTAACTACATTAAAATGAAAATATAAAATAAAAACGTATTCAGAATATTAACAAAAAATATAATAACATCTCAGTTAAATTAATAACACATGCTTCATGCTCGGGTCATTTTGACCAATGAACAGATGTTTTTTAATTCTGAAATGAAATAGATGATGCATATGAATAGACATTCAAATACAAGTAAATATAATTTTAATTGCCATCCACTTGTATTTCTGTGCTGTTAATAGATTTATTGAACTCGTTGGCTTATTTCAAGCGAAACTCTGTGAGTCGAGTCTCTTGTGCTCAATCATGACCGGTTGATTTGAGCTCAGTGTTTCAGACTCTGACGCTGTCGTGTCTCTCGTTCACTGCAGGTGTTTTCAAGGTCTGAGTTCTGGCCAAACGTGACTGTATTACACTTCAAGCTTCATTTACTGGAACGGGTCCTTTTCTGTTATCTCTTTGTTTGCATTACCTTTTCTTTGACAATTCATCACGTTTTCATAAATGCTGCTTCTGTGCCTTTAAGACTCTCTGTCTTTATCGCTTTATTGTTCATTCAAAGAATACTTTCATTAATCAAGAACGCATTATATTGATAAGAAATGTCAGTAAAGGAATTGATAATGTTTCTAAAGATTTCTATTTTAAATAGGGATGCACCGATATGAGAATTTTGTCCGATACCGATAACCGATAATTCTTTATATTTGAAAGCCGATAACCGATATGTAGGCCGATATATCCAAATTTTTATATAATTTTTGAGAGCCTGATTTAAAAAAAGGTCTCATCATTAAAAGCCACATCCCAAACACTTCAACATAAGCAGCCTAGTTTGAACAGTGTAAGTTTAAAACAATATTTTAATCTCCCATTACAAAATTTTGCCATAAAGTCTCACAAATAAAATAAAATCATGCATAAATAATGAAAACAAGTCATTGGAAATCATTACAATCCTGACTAGCTGCATCACTGTGTGGTATGGCGCCTGCAACGCGTCCTGCCGCAAGTCCCTTCAACGGATAGTGAGAGCAGCTGAGAAGATCGTTGGTGTCTCTCTCCCCTCTCTCCAGGACATTTACAACACCCGTCTCACCCGCAAAGCCCTCAGTATTGCAGGTGATCCCACCCACCCGTCACATAGCTTCTTCAGTCTGCTACCATCAGGGAGGAGACTGAGGAGTCTCCAAGCCAGGACCAACAGACTGAAAGACAGCTTCATCCACCAGGCTGTCAGGAAGCTGAACTCCCTCCCGTCCTTGCCCCCCCTCCCCTCTCTTACCCCACGAATCACTGAACTCTGACCCCCACCCCACCACCACCACCACCCACCCGAACACACACTCACACACTCACACTGAGACTAGCACCAGTCACTGACCTCATTCAACTACCTCTTCTGACAGTCTGAAAAATAAAGACTGCTCCTTGTCACTTTAATAGTCTTAATAAGCTCTTTGCACTACACCATTTATATTCTGCACTGTTTGTTTATTTCACTGATTTGCACTATCTGCCATGTGCCTTATGCCACTTTATCCATTTTTTATATTATTATTATTATTTTTTATTTTTTTTTTCCTACATGTCCTTATTTGTATATTGTAATAGTTGCATTTTTGTGTATGTATGTGTGTGTATATATATATATATATTATATATATATATATACTATGTATATGTATATATATATATATTGATTTGTACTTATCTGTATTTTTGTGTTCTACTGTAAGTGTTTAGTGTTATCTGTATGCACCAGGGAGTAAGAGAGTAACGCAATTTCAATTCTCTGTATGTATGTACGGTACATGTGGCAGAATTGACAATAAAGCTGACTTTGACTTTGACTTTGATTACATGTGTAAAGAATCAAAATGCATGTGCCATGGATGAATAAAACGGAAGAACCATCTGCATGGACAATAATGAAATTATATTATTTACTAAACCATATTGTTGATGAAAATAATAAGAGAAAATAAAAGTGGTAGGTATTATTAATAATGCTTCAGTGATTTTGAAAAAGTAACAAATTAATAGGCTACCACTGTTTTATATAGCAGCAGTTTGAGCTGCGTGCGCTGTATGAACACGGTAAACTGAAGCGCTTGTTATAGCGGGTTAATTAGGCTATATGAGAATCAGATATTTATAGAACATAAACATAATATTACAACTTATATATGCAAAAAAATGCAGAAGTTATTTTGAACTAAGTTATGCGCGAGTCAGATGTGTAACTCGCGCACTTGGCTTCCCGTAACAATGCGCTGAAACTCGGCAACTAAACCCAAAGAATTCACAATGTTTTATTATAATAATATTCTCATTAGAATGTTATATACACGACAATCCCAATCATAGTTATTAGTTGTGTGCTGCTGTTTGAGCTGCGTGCGCTGAGCTAAAGATGATCACCGGCAAACTGAAGCACTCTATTAACGCTCTATTAATTAACCAAACGCATTCTATATGAGATAAAGCAGATATACATAAAATAAACACAATATTACTACGTACAATTGCACAAAAGGCTGCAAATGCACAAGTGAACTTAACTGTCATGGAGGTGTAGCTCCGTTGTGGACGCGCTCAACTCACGCACAAATCACAGCGCACAAAGATACCACAATGTAATTTACAGTAATGTTATTATTATAATTTTATGTAGCCTTTATGACAGACTTGCTCTGCACATGTTGCACATAAGTGTATTGTCCTTTTCAAAGTGATTCCAATCATATTTCAAGCATTTCAAAACCATCATGGCGAACAGCGCACATCTGAAGTGTCTCTGAAGGAAATAATGCATTATTTATCGGCTTAAAGACATCTGCCAAATTTTCTTATCGGGCCGATACGATAACGAACAAATAATAGGGCCGAACCGATACATAAACAAATGAGCATTTATCGGGATACCGATACAGAACAAATGAGCATATCGGGCCGACATAACAGAACAAAGCATTTATCGGCCGATACCAATAGCAGCACAAATGAGCATTATCGGCCGATACCGATAACAGAACAAATGAGCTTTTACGGCCGAACCGATAACAGAACAAATGCATTTATCGGCCGATACCGATAACAGAACAAATGAGCATTTATCGGGCCGATCGATACAGAACAAATGAGCATATCGGGTCGACATAACAGAAACAAATGAGCATTTATCAGGTCGATACAGATAACAGAACAAATGAGCATTTATCGGCCGATACCGATAACAGAACAAATGGGCATTTATCGGCCGATACCGATAACAGAACAAATGAGCATTTATCAGCCGATACCAATAGCAGCACGAATGAGCATTTATCGGGCTGATACCGATAACAGAACAAATGAGCATTTATCGGCCGATACAGATAACAGAACAAATGAGCATTTATCGGCCGATACCGATAACAGAACAAATGAGCATTTATCGGCCGATACAGATAACGAACAAATAATTTATCGGGCCGATACCGAACAAACAAATGAGCATTTTCGGCGATCGATAACAGAACAAACAAGCTTTATCGGGCTGATACCGATAACAGAACAAATGGGCATTTATCGGCCGATACCAATAGAGCACAAATAATTTATCAGGCTGAACAAACAGAACAATGAGCATTTATCAGGCCGATACCGATAACAGAACAAATACATTTATCGGCCGAATGATAACAAACAAATGAGCATTTATCAGCCGATATAATAACAGAACAATAGCATTTATCGCATAACAAACAAATGAGCATTTATCAGGCTGATACCGATAACAGAACAAATGAGCATTTATCGGCCGATACCGATAACAGAACAAATGAGCATTTATCGGCCGATATGATAACAGAACAAATGAGTATTTATCGGCCGATACCGATAACAGAACAAATGAGCATTTATCGGCCGATCATAAACAGCAAATGAGCATTTATCAGCCGATACCGATAACAAAATGAATTTATCGGCAAATATAACAGAAACAAATGCATTTATCGCCTATACCGATAACAGAACAAATGAGCATACGGGCCGATAAATAGCACACAAATGAATTATCGGCAGATACAAACAGAACAAATGAGCATTTACGGGCTGATACGATAACAGCAAATTAGCATTTATCAGTCGATACCAGTAACAGAACAAATAATTTATCGGCCGATACCGAAACAGAACAAAGGCATTTATCGGGCTGATGATAACAGCATGGGCATTTATCGGCGATACGATACAGAACAAAATGAGCATAACATACCGAACAGAACAAATGAGCATTTATCAGCCGATACTAAGCACAATAGCATTTATCAGCACAAACAGAACAAATGAGCATTTATCGGCCGATACCGATAACAAACAAATGAGCATTTATCGGCCGATATGATAACAGAACAAATGAGCATTTATCGCCGATCGATAACAGCAAATGAGCATTTATTCAGCCGATACGATAACATAAAATTAGCATTTATCGGCCGATACCGATAACAGAACAAATGAGCATTTATCAGCCGATACCATCAACAGAAACAAATAGCATTTATCGCACTGGTAAAGAACAAATGAGCATTTATCGGATACAATAGAGCACAAATACATTTATCGGCCGATAATAACAGAACAAATGATTTATCGCATTTAACAGAACAAATGAGCATTTATCGGCCGATCGAAACAGAACAAATACATGCATTTATCAGCCGATACCGATAACAGAACAAATGAGCATTTATCGGCCGATACCGATAACAGAACAAATAATTTATCAGCCGAACAAAGCAGCACAAATGAATTTATCGGCATACCGATAACAGAACAAATAGCATTTATCGGATACCGATAACAGAACAAATGATATCGGCCGACATAACAGAACAAATGAGCATTTATCAGCCGATACCGATAACAGAACAAATGAGCATTTATCGGCCGATACCGATAACAGAACAAATGAGCATTTATCGGCCGATATAGATAACAGAACAAATGAGCATTTATCGGCCGATACCAATAGCAGCACAAATGAGCATTTATCGGCAGATACCGATAACAGAACAAATGAGCATTTATCGGGCTGATACCGATAACAGAACAAATTAGCATTTATCAGTCGATACCGATAACAGAACAAATGAGCATTTATTGGCCGATACCGATAACAGAACAAATGAGCATTTATCAGCCGATACCAATAGCAGCACAAATGAGCATTTATCGGCCGATACCGATAACAGAACAAATGAGCATTTATCAGCCGATACCGATAACAGAACAAATGAGCATTTATCAGGCCGATACTGATAACAGAACAAATGAGCGTTTATCGGCCGATACCGATAACAGAACAAGGAGCATTTATCGGGCCGATACCGATAACAGAACAAATGAGCATTTATCGGGCCGATACCGATAACAGAACAAATGAGCATTTATCGGCCGATACCGATATGGTGGCTGATATATCGTGCATCCCTAAATACTAAATGCCTTTCTATTCATCTGTGAATCCTAAAAAATTAAATGTATCAATTTCCACAAAAATATTGTGCGGCACGACTGTTTTTCAACATTGATAATAATCAGAAATGTTTTTTGAGTAGCATATTATTATGATTTCTGAATAAAATGTGACACAGAAGACTGCAGAGATTCACATAAAAAAATTATTTTCTAAATTATAATAATATTTAGTTGTTTTACGGTGTTTAATTTTTAATCAAATAAATAAAGAAATAAATTAAGTTTGCATTCTGAAAGTTACAGTCATATAAAACAAAACGTTTGCATCCTATGATGGCTGTAAATTAATAAATCATAAATCACTTCGAATCGTGTTTGCTTTTGTCACATTCCTCGAATTCAGCAAGCGTCTCGTTAGACGAGCTTCATCGTGGCAGACGAGCTTCCGAGACGGATCAGATTCCTGCGAACAGAACCTGATCCATTGGCGGTGGCCCCCGCATGGCCTGCACCTGTGGCCCCGGGCCCCGGGGACTGAAGCTCACGCTCCTCAAAGAGACTCTGTTCCTGACCGGATGAGCTCAGACGCTGATGCACTCAAAACCCTTTCTGAATCAGATTGAGCTGAATCTGCATCAGCAATTCATTTAATGTCTTCAAATTAATAAAATAGATAATTGATATGAGTTTATTTTAAATTGCAGTGTATTTAATTTTTTATTTGCAGTTCTCTTTTGTTGCCTTTATTTAATCTCAGATGAAATTCTAGAGGTGTTTTGGTGATTAAATATTTTCTATCCTTATATGCAGTCAATAATAAATAAACTATCGATTTATTGATTTCCTAAAGAAGCAAATACATAGACAGTTTGATTCTGACCAGTCAAAAACTGACCAATAGCATTAATAAAGACGGGAGATGTTAGATGGCGAGTTAGATGGTCGTAAGGCTTTGTGTGTGTGTGTGTGTGTGTGTGTGTGTGTGTGTGTGACCGTGTGTGTGTGTGTGTGTGTGTGTTTCATGCAGTGCCAGGATCTGCAGCTGTCTGCGCTCCATCATCTGAGCGTGTGCAGTGTCAATATGACCTGCTATTATTATTACACACACACACACACACACACACACACACACACACACACACACACACACACACACACACACACACACACACACACACACACACACACACACACACTCCACACACACACACACACACACACACACAGGTGCAGTTTATCCGTGTCCCTCCGGCCCTGTGTGCCCCGGCTCTCTCTGTGTCTAAACATGGTGTGGAAAGCTGCTGCTGTCGCATGCTTTTGTTCGGGGACGACTCTCTCGTTCCTGATTAGCCTTCGGTCAGATTTCACTCGCTTCACGACCAGATCATAAACCGCATAATTTCACATCAGTTTACAGACTCATATGTTTACTGTAGTTATGATGATGTTCAAATAGTCAGTAAACAAGTCAAAGTGACTTACAGTAGAGTACAGTAAGATCTCCACTTGATCATTGTATATCAACACATTTACTGAATGCTCATGCGTGGGATATGATTTATTCTACAGTTTTGTGTTTAAATTATCACTTTTGTTTGATTCATTTATTTATGAATGTGATATGACTGTAGTTTTAATGACTTTATTATCACGTGAAACTAAATGTTGACTTGGTAACTAGCTGATTATTAACCTTATAATTAAAGTTTATTATTAGAAATTTTACTTTATTTCAATTAATGTAAATTTTATTTAATGTAACAAATACGTTTTTTAATGGTTTTAATTTGTATTTTAGTTGTAGTTAATTATAATAAGCTGGTTGTGAACACAGTATTTAATTTAGATTTACATTGTGAAAATAAAAAATTTAATAAATAAATTAGTAAATAAATAAATGAATCCTTTGAGAAAAATTATTTGTTTGTTTATTTATTTATTTATAGCTGTGGCTCTTCATGTTAGAAAACAAAAATACTAATATTATTATTATTTTTTTATTTTTTTTTTATTTACAAAATATACTAATATTAATTTTTTGTTTTCATTTATTTATTTATTATTTGTATTTATTTATTTATAGCTGTGGCTCTGCGTGTTAGAAAACAAAAATACTAATATGAAAAATATATTTATTTGTTTGTTTATTTAAAGATTTCCAAAACGACAAGATTTCTTTATAACTTCTTTTGTTCGTACGATTGATTTTATTGTCATGCATATCTTTAAATATTTTCATTTATTTTCTTTCAGTTTTAGCTTTTTTAGTTCATCAAAACGAAAAAAGAAATGCTGCTTTGGAAACTTTCGTTTTTATATACATATATATATATATATTCTCTATAATTGGTTAATTGGTGTTATATGTATTTAAATTGTATATGTACGTTGTTGCAGGTGAGTTTTTTATTTTAATATAAAATTGTTATGATATGATTCCATATTTGCATAATATAAATATTTAGATATTTGTTCCTGGTTTGACTGTAAGTCGACGTCCGGTCCGAACACGACACGCCGTTATGCTCAGATGATTTATTATATCTCGTTATGTTGGACACAAATAAACAGACTGAATGAATCGTCTTTCCGTCTGGAGCTCAGGAAACTAGATGCCAGCGTTTGTTTCAGGTCATGCTTTGATTCGTTTGACTGAGGATTCGTTCGACGCGGGTTTGATGTGAGACCCAATTAAGGTCAAAGGTCAAAGCAGAAGCACATTCCAGCTTTGGGCTGTAAATGTATGCAGATTTATGGATCGTAAAATTGCTTGTACGTTTGATTATTGAATATTAGATGTGTTGAGATATTTCTGCTGTGTTTGGAGCTCAGAGAGCCGGTGTGTGTGCTGATGGATGAAGAGTCTGACTCCTGTGTGAACTCACTGAGATCTGTGTGTGTGTGTGTGTGTGTGTGTGTGTGTGTGTGTGTGTGTGTGTGTGTGTGTGTGTGTGTGTGTGTGTGTGTGTGTGTGTGTGTGTGTGTGTGTGTGTGTGTGTGTGTGTGTGTGTGTGTGTGTGTGTGTGTGTGTGTGTGTGTGTGTGTGTGTGTGTGTGTGTGTGTGTGTGTGTGTGTGTGTGTGTGTGTGTGTGTGTGTGTGTGTGTGTGTGTGTGTGTGTTGTGTGTGTGTGTGTGTGTCTGTGTGTGTGTGTCCGCTAGATTTACTCCCTACACCTGGAGAATTCAACAACTTGACCCCCCCCTCTCTCTGCTCTGCTCTAGTTATTCACTGAGACATCAATGCGTGTGTTTTATTGAACTATTAGACTCTAGAAATTAACCCACACAATTCATATGAGGCCTACATCTATTTAATTTAATTTAATATATTTTTATATTATATTTTTTATTTAATTTAATTGTAATTTAATAAAAAAAAAAATGTATATATTTTTTTTTATTATTATTATTATTATTATTATTTTATTTTACTGCCAACTGGCAAAATAATTCATAGATTTACTTTGAATTCTAAAATGGCAAAAAAATTCAAATTAAGTAAAATAAATAAATAAATAATCTGGCTCAGCAAATTAATGATTTATAGTTTTGTTTTTAAATTGTAAAATGCAAAAAGATTTCTTTATAATCTATATCTGTTCTGCAGATTTGGATATCAGATATGTATATTTACAATTATTACTCTATTTTGGCATAGATGTATTTACACATGAATCACAATCACAGGAATGAATGTTTCACATGAAATTCTAAAAATGCTCAAATAATACTTTTAGAATTAAGAAAGACTTTATGTGGCACTAAAAAAATCTGAAATTGTAAAAAAAAAAATCTTTATAATTGATATCTGTTCTGCAAATGTGTGTCAATGTATTTACTGATGAATCCCAATCATCACGAGCTGTGCGGATGAACGCTGATTCTCATACCAACAGCAGA
>JAPDDN010000114.1:42500-62500 GCA_027422405.1 Ptychobarbus kaznakovi
GCCGTCAAGGTCTTCTTCACCACAGAAGAGGCCAGCTGGTTCAGAGAGACCGAGATCTATCAGACCGTCCTGATGCGACACGAGAACATCCTGGGTAAGGAAAACCGATATGGATTTTTAAATGACCAATGCCGATATCTTAGAAAGCAGTGCGGCCGATGGCTGATATAAAGCTGGATTGTAAAAAAAAAAATGCATTACTGAAATTAAATAATTATTGAATAATATAATATTTTCTACATTAAAGTGTAAATAACTATGATAAAACATTTGGAATTATTAAAAAAATCAAAATATTTATTTAAATGGAATCTTCTTGATTCTGAAATTCTATGTTGAAGTGAATTTTTTTATCAATAAGTAAAGAAAGTGCAACAATTTCTGTCAACCACTGTTGTCATATTGGCCTAACAGAACAAATTAATTAAGAATTAGCAAATATTGGTCAACATATCGGTTGCTCTGTAGTTATGAATAGTCAGATCAGACCCAGATAAAAAAATGGCAAATATCGGCCGATATATTGGTTGACCACTATTTGTGATCAGTCACATCAAATCTTAAAGTAAAAAACAATTGCCAAATATCAATTAAGGTGTAGTTCTGATTGGCCTGATCAGATCCAAACAAAAAAATGGCAAATATTGACCGACATATTGTTTAACAGTAGTTCTACTCGGTCTGATCAGATCTGAAAAAAGGCAAATATCGACAAATATATCGTTTGAGGACTAGTTCTGATTGGTTAAATCAGTTCTGAAAAAAGGCAAATACCAGCCGATATATCGGTTGAGGACTAGTTATGATTGGTTAGATCAGTTCTGAAAAAAAGGCAAATACCAGCCGATATATCGGTTGAGGACTAGTTCTGATCGGTTAGATCAGTTCTGAAAAAAGGCAAATATCAGCTGATATATCGGTTGAGGACTAGTTATGATTGATTAAATCAGTTCTGAAAAAAAGGCAAATATCAGCCGATATATCGGTTGAGGACTAGTTCTGATCAGTTAGATCAGTTCTGAAAAAAGGCAAATATCAGCCGATATATCGGTTGAGGACTAGTTCTGATTGTTTAGATCAGTTCTGAAAAAAAGGCAAATACCAGCCGATATATCGGTTGAGGACTAGTTCTGATTGGTTAGATCAGTTCTGAAAAAAAGGCAAATACCAGCCGATATATATCGGTTGAGGACTTGTTCTGATCGGTTAGATCAGTTCTGAAAAAAGGCAAATATCAGCCGATATATCGGTTGAGGACTAGTTATGATTGATTAAATCAGTTCTGAAAAAAGGCAAATACCAGCCGATATATCGGTTGAGGACTAGTTCTGATCGGTTAGATCAGTTCTGAAAAAAAAAGGCAAATATCAGCCGATATATCGGTTGAGGACTAGTTCTGATCGGTTAGATCAGTTCTGAAAAAAAGGCAAATATCAGCCGATATATCGGTTGAGGACAAGTTCTGGCCGTTCAGATCAGTTCTGAAATAAAATAATTGTCAAACATTGGCTGATATATCGGTTGAGGACTAGTTCGGATTGGTCAGATCTGTTCGTTTCCCTCGTTCCCATCAGGTTTCATCGCGGCGGATATCAAGGGCACGGGCTCGTGGACACAGCTGTATCTGATCACGGACTATCACGAGAACGGCTCGCTGTACGACTACCTCAAATCAACCACGCTGGACACCAGAGCGCTGCTGCGGCTGGCATACTCCGCCGTCTCCGGCCTCTGCCACCTGCACACCGAGATCTTCGGCACGCAGGGCAAGCCGGCCATCGCTCACCGAGACCTGAAGAGCAAAAACATCCTGGTGAAGAAGAACGGCACCTGCTGCATCGCTGACCTCGGGCTCGCCGTCAAATTCATCAGGTACAGCAGCTAAAGCATCTGTGGCCTTTATAACGTTATTACATTAGGCTGATGTTAGACGGATAATTAGCCAAGCTTCATTTTAGATTTCATTTTAGGACAGGTTACAGATTATGTAGTAGACAATATCATTTTTCCTGTGATTTATGTGTTTTAGTGATTTGCGTTTTTTAAGGCATTTTATTTTATTTATTTTTAGACAAACATTACAGTTATATAAACTGTGTAAAAGTTATAATTGCATGTCATGATGTTATTTTTATAAATTAATAAAGATAAATAAATTATACACAAGTATAAACATTTTTATATAGGGTACAACGGGGTAAAAGGCACCTTTGATATTATTTCATAATTTTTATGTTTTTTTAAATGTAATAGATTTATGAGAATCACTCAAATTAATTTATTTTAATTAATGTATTTTGAGACAAAGGTCTTTTTTATGATTTTCAGTTTTGTTTAAGATAATTAAAGCAACAGTTTTTAAATAACGAACGAATGTGTGAAAGTATGGTATTTGGGGCTAAAGACACATAATTAACATGATAATTAATAGATTGCTTTTCTATTTTTTGACATGACATGGTTAGATTAAGATTATAAATATAATTTATTATACCGGGTGTCCATATTAGAGATAATCACCATGTTTAGAATGAAACCATCATATTTAAAAACATGATATTAATCATATCATATAATAAAATATTATTTGTCGTTACTACTGTAAATATATATATTCAATTATTATTTTATTTCCTTCAACACTTTCATAATCTGTACTTTTTAAAATGATTTTGTTTCTGTATTTTAAAATATATTTTTTAATGACAGTATATTTATTGAATTATTATTATTTTTTTTTATACGCAGAAAATTATGGAAGCCCGTTTCCGCCACTGAATAAAAAATAAAACAAGGTAATTGTGACTTTTTATCTCGCAATTCTGAGATATGAACTGGCAATTCTGAGATATAAACTCGCAATTCTGACATATATATCTCAGAATTGCCAGTTCATATCTCAGAATTGCACGTTTATATCTCAGAATTGCGAGTTCATATCTCAGAATTGCCCGTTCATATCTCAGAATTGCGAGTTTATATGTCAGAATTGCGAGTTTATATCTCAGAATTGCGAGTTCATATCTCAGAATTGCGAGTTTATATGTCAGAATTGCGAGTTTATATCTCAGAATTGCGAGTTCATATCTCAGAATTGCGAGTTTATATGTCAGAATTGCGAGTTTATATCTCAGAATTGCGAGTTCATATCTCAGAATTGCGAGTTTATATGTCAGGAATGCGAGTTTATATCTCAGAATTGCGAGTTCATATCTCAGAATTGCGAGTTTATATGTCAGGAATGCGAGTTTATATCTCAGAATTGCGAGTTCATATCTCAGAATTGCGAGTTTATGTCAGAATTGCGAGTTCATATCTCAGAATTGCGAGTTCATATCTCAGAATTGCGAGTTTATATGTCAGAATTGCGAGTTCATATCTCAGAATTGCGAGTTCATATCTCAGAATTGCGAGTTTATATGTCAGAATTGCGAGTTTATGTCTGAATTGCGAGTTCATATCTCAGAATTGCGAGTTCATATCTCAGAATTGCGAGTTTATATGTCAGAATTGCGAGTTTATATCTCAGAATTGCAAGTTTATATCTCAGAATTGCGAGTTCATATCTCAGAATTGCCAGTTCATATCTCAGAATTGCCAGTTCATATCTCAGAATTGCGAGTTTATATCTCAGAATTGCGAGTTTATATCTCAGAATTGCGAGTTTATATGTCAGAATTGCGAGTTTATATCTCAGAATTGCGAGTTCATATCTCAGAATTGCGAGTTTTATGTCAGAATTGCGAGTTTATGTCTGAATTGCGAGTTCATATCTCAGAATTGCGAGTTCATATCTCAGAATTGCGAGTTTATATGTCAGAATTGCGAGTTTATATCTCAGAATTGCGAGTTTATATCTCAGAATTGCGAGTTTATATCTCAGAATTGCGAGTTTATATCTCAGAATTGTGAGTTTATAAGTCAGAATTGCGAGTTTATATCTCAGAATTGCGAGTTTATAAGTCAGAATTGCGAGTTTATATCTCAGAATTGCGAGTTTATATCTCAGAATTGAGAGTTTATATCTCAGAATTGCGAGTTATATCTCAGAATTGCGAGTTTATAAGTCAGAATTGCGAGTTCATATGTCAGAATTGCCAGTTTATATCTCAGAATTGCCAGTTTATATCTCAGAATTGCGAGTTTATATCTCAGAATTGCGAGTTATATGTCAGAATTGCGAGTTTATATCTCAGAATTGCGAGTTTTATATGTCAGAATTGCGAGTTTATGTCAGAATTGCGAGTTTATATCTCAGAATTGCGAGTTTATATCTCAGAATTGCGAGTTTATATGTCAGAATTGCGAGTTTATATCTCAGAATTGCGAGTTTATATCTCAGAATTGCGAGTTTATATCTCAGATTTTTTTTTTTATATCTCAGAATTGCGAGTTTATATGTCAGAATTGCGAGTTTATATTCTGAATTGCGAGTTCATATCTCAGAATTGCGAGTTCATATCTCAGAATTGCGAGTTTATATGTCAGAATTGCGAGTTATATCTCAGAATTGCAAGTTTATATCTCATAATTGCGAGTTTATATCTCATAATTGCGAGTTTATATCTCAGAATTGCGAGTTTATATGTCAGAATTGCGAGTTTATATGTCAGAATTGCGAGTTTATATCTCAGAATTGCGAGTTTATATGTCAGAATTGCGAGTTTATATGTCAGAATTGCGAGTTTATATCTCAGAATTGCGAGTTTATATCTCAGAATTGCGAGTTTATATCTCAGAATTGCGAGTTTATATCTCAGAATTGCGAGTTTATATCTCAGAATTGCGAGTTTATATCTCAGAATTGCGAGTTTATATGTCAGAATTGCGAGTTTATATCTCAGAATTGCGAGTTTATATGTCAGAATTGCGAGTTCATATCTCAGAATTGCGAGTTTATATCTCAGAATTGCGAGTTTATATGTCAGAATTGCGAGTTTATATCTCAGAATTGCGAGTTTATATCTCAGAATTGCGAGTTTATAAGTCAGAATTGCGAGTTTATATCTCAGAATTGCGAGTTTATATCTCAGAATTGCGAGTTTATATGTCAGAATTGCGAGTTTATATCTCAGAATTGCGAGTTTATATCTCAGAATTGCGAGTTTATATCTCAGAATTGCGAGTTTATATCTCAGAATTGCGAGTTTATATTCAGAATTTTGCGAGTTTATATGTCAGAATTGCGAGTTTATATCTCAGAATTGCGAGTTTATATGTCAGAATTGCGAGTTTATATCTCAGAATTGCGAGTTTATAAGTCAGAATTGCGAGTTCATATCTCAGAATTGCGAGTTTATATCTCAGAATTGCGAGTTTATATCTCAGAATTGCGAGTTTATATCTCAGAATTGCGAGTTTATATGTCAGAATTGCGAGTTCATATCTCAGAATTGAGAGTTTATATCTCAGAATTGCAAGTTTATATGTCAGAATTGCGAGTTTATATCTCAGAATTGCGAGTTTATATCTCAGAATTGCGAGTTTATATCTCAGAATTGCGAGTTTATATCTCAGAATTGCGAGTTTATATCTCAGAATTGCAAGTTTATATCTCAGAATTGCGAGTTTATATCTCAGAATTGCGAGTTCATATCTCAGAATTGCGAGTTTATATCTCAGAATTGAGAGTTTATATGTCAGAATTGCGAGTTTATATCTCAGAATTGCGAGTTTATATCTCAGAATTGCGAGTTTATATCTCAGAATTGCGAGTTCATATCTCAGAATTGCGAGTTTATATCTCAGAATTGCGAGTTCATATCTCAGAATTGCGAGTTTATATCTCAGAATTGCGAGTTTATATCTCAGAATTGCGAGTTTATATGTCAGAATTGCGAGTTTATATCTCAGAATTGCGAGTTTATATCTCAGAATTGCGAGTTTATATCTCAGAATTGCGAGTTTATATCTCAGAATTGCGAGTTCATATCTCAGAATTGCGAGTTCATATCTCAGAATTGCGAGTTTATATGTCAGAATTGCGAGTTTATATCTCAGAATTGCGAGTTTATATCTCAGAATTGCGAGTTCATATCTCAGAATTGCGAGTTTATATGTCTGAATTGCGAGTTCATATCTCAGAATTGCAGTTCATATCTCAGAATTGCGAGTTTATATCTCAGAATTGCGAGTTTATATCTCAGAATTGCGAGTTTATAAGTCAGAATTGCGAGTTTATATCTCAGAATTGCGAGTCATATCTCAGAATTGCGAGTTCATATCTCAGAATTGCGAGTTTATATATATGTCAGAATTGCGAGTTTATATCTCAGAATTGCGAGTTTATATGTCAGAATTGCGAGTTTATATCTCAGAATTGCGAGTTTATATCAGAATTGCGAGTTTATGTCAGAATTGCGAGTTTATATCTCAGAATTGCGAGTTCATATCTCAGAATTGCGAGTTATATCTCAGAATTGCGAGTTTATATGTCAGAATTGCGAGTTATATCTCAGAATTGCGAGTTTATAAGTCAAATTGCGAGTTTCATATCTCAGAATTGCGAGTTATATCTCAGAATTGCGAGTTTATATGTCAGAATTGCGAGTTTATATCTCAGAATTGCGAGTTCATATCTCAGAATTGCGAGTTTATATCTCAGAATTGCGAGTTTATATCTCAGAATTGCGAGTTTATATCTCAGAATTGCGAGTTTATATCTCAGAATTGCGAGTTTATATCTCAGAATTGCGAGTTTATATCTCAGAATTGCGAGTTTATATCTCAGAATTGCGAGTTTATATGTCAGAATTGCGAGTTTATATCTCAGAATTGCGAGTTTATAAGTCAGAATTGCGAGTTTATATGTCAGAATTGCGAGTTTATATGTCAGAATTGCGAGTTTATATCTCAGAATTGCGAGTTTATATGTCAGAATTGCGAGTTTATATCTCAGAATTGCGAGTTTATATCTCAGAATTGCGAGTTTATATGTCAGAATTGCGAGTTTATATCTCAGAATTGCGAGTTCATATCTCAGAATTGCGAGTTTATATGTCAGGAATGCGAGTTTATATCTCAGAATTGCGAGTTCATATCTCAGAATTGCGAGTTTATATGTCAGAATTGCAAGTTTATATCTCAGAATTGCGAGTTTATATCTCAGAATTGCGAGTTTATATGTCAGAATTGCGAGTTTATATCTCAGAATTGCGAGTTTATATGTCAGAATTGCGAGTTTATATGTCAGAATTGCGAGTTTATATGTCTGAATTGCGAGTTCATATCTCAGAATTGCGAGTTCATATCTCAGAATTGCGAGTTTATATGTCAGAATTGCGAGTTTATATCTCAGAATTGCAAGTTTATATCTCAGAATTGCGAGTTCATATCTCAGAATTGCCAGTTCATATCTCAGAATTGCGAGTTTATATGTCAGAATTGCGAGTTTATATCTCAGAATTGCGAGTTTATATGTCAGAATTGCGAGTTTATATCTCAGAATTGCGAGTTCATATCTCAGAATTGCCAGTTCATATCTCAGAATTGCGAGTTTATATGTCAGAATTGCGAGTTTATATCTCAGAATTGCGAGTTTATATCTCAGAATTGCGAGTTCATATCTCAGAATTGCGAGTTTATATGTCAGAATTGCGAGTTTATGTCTGAATTGCGAGTTCATATCTCAGAATTGCGAGTTCATATCTCAGAATTGCGAGTTTATATGTCAGAATTGCGAGTTTATATCTCAGAATTGCGAGTTTATATCTCAGAATTGCGAGTTTATATCTCAGAATTGCGAGTTTATATGTCTGAATTGCGAGTTCATATCTCAGAATTGCGAGTTTATATCTCAGAATTGCGAGTTTATAAATCAGAATTGCGAGTTTATATCTCAGAATTGCGAGTTTATATGTCAGAATTGCGAGTTTATATCTCAGAATTGCGAGTTTATATGTCAGAATTGCGAGTTTATATCTCAGAATTGCGAGTTTATAAGTCAGAATTGCGAGTTCATATCTCAGAATTGCGAGTTTATATCTCAGAATTGCGAGTTTATATCTCAGAATTGCGAGTTTATATCTCAGAATTGCGAGTTTATATCTCAGAATTGCGAGTTTATATGTCAGAATTGCGAGTTTATATCTCAGAATTGCGAGTTTATATGTCAGAATTGCGAGTTTATATGTCAGAATTGCGAGTTTATATCTCAGAATTGCGAGTTCATATCTCAGAATTGCGAGTTTATATCTCAGAATTGCGAGTTCATATCTCAGAATTGCGAGTTTATATCTCAGAATTGCGAGTTCATATCTCAGAATTGCGAGTTTATATGTCAGAATTGCGAGTTTATATCTCAGAATTGCGAGTTTATATCTCAGAATTGCGAGTTTATATGTCAGAATTGCGAGTTCATATCTCAGAATTGAGAGTTTATATCTCAGAATTGCAAGTTTATATGTCAGAATTGCGAGTTTATATGTCAGGAATGCGAGTTTATATCTCAGAATTGCGAGTTCATATCTCAGAATTGCGAGTTTATATGTCAGAATTGCGAGTTTATATCTCAGAATTGCGAGTTTATAAGTCAGAATTGCGAGTTTATATGTCAGAATTGCGAGTTTATATCTCAGAATTGCGAGTTTATATCTCAGAATTGCGAGTTTATATGTCAGAATTGCGAGTTTATATCTCAGAATTGCGAGTTTATATCTCAGAATTGCGAGTTTATATGTCAGAATTGCGAGTTTATATGTCAGAATTGCGAGTTCATATCTCAGAATTGCGAGTTTATATGTCAGGAATGCGAGTTTATATGTCAGAATTGCGAGTTCATATCTCAGAATTGCGAGTTTATATCTCAGAATTGCGAGTTTATATGTCAGAATTGCGAGTTTATATGTCAGAATTGCGAGTTTATATCTCAGAATTGCGAGTTTATATCTCAGAATTGCAAGTTTATATCTCAGAATTGCGAGTTTATATCTCAGAATTGCGAGTTGATATCTCAGAATTGCGAGTTTATATCTCAGAATTGCGAGTTAATATCTCAGAATTGCGAGTTTATATCTCAGAATTGAGAGTTTATATGTCAGAATTGCGAGTTTATATCTCAGAATTGCGAGTTTATATCTCAGAATTGCGAGTTCATATCTCAGAATTGCGAGTTCATATCTCAGAATTGCGAGTTTATATCTCAGAATTGCGAGTTCATATCTCAGAATTGCGAGTTTATATCTCAGAATTGAGAGTTTATATGTCAGAATTGCGAGTTTATATCTCAGAATTGCGAGTTTATAAGTCAGAATTGCGAGTTTATATGTCAGAATTGCGAGTTCATATCTCAGAATTGCGAGTTCATATCTCAGAATTGCGAGTTTATATGTCAGAATTGCGAGTTTATATCTCAGAATTGCGAGTTTATATCTCAGAATTGCGAGTTTATATCTCAGAATTGCGAGTTTATATGTCTGAATTGCGAGTTCATATCTCAGAATTGCGAGTTCATATCTCAGAATTGCGAGTTTATATCTCATAATTGCTAGTTTATATCTCAGAATTGCGAGTTTATATGTCAGAATTGCGAGTTTATATCTCAGAATTGCGAGTTTATATCTCAGAATTGCAGTTCATATCTCAGAATTGCGAGTTTATATTCAGAATTGCGAGTTTATATCTCAGAATTGCGAGTTTATATGTCAGAATTGCGAGTTTATATTCAGAATTGCGAGTTTATCAGAATTGCGAGTTTAGTCAGAATTGCGAGTTCATATCTCAGAATTGCGAGTTCATATCTCAGAATTGCGAGTTTATATCTCAGAATTGCGAGTTTATATCAGAATTGCGAGTTATATCTCAGAATTGCGAGTTTATATGTCAGAATTGCGAGTTTATATCTCAGAATTGCGAGTTTATATCTCAGAATTGCGAGTTTATATCTCAGAATTGCGAGTTCATATCTCAGAATTGCGAGTTTATATCTCAGAATTGCGAGTTCATATCTCAGAATTGCGAGTTTATATCTCAGAATTGCGAGTTTATATGTCAGAATTGCGAGTTTATATCTCAGAATTGCGAGTTTATAAGTCAGAATTGCGAGTTTATATCTCAGAATTGCGAGTTTATATCTCAGAATTGCGAGTTCATATCTCAGAATTGCGAGTTTATATGTCAGAATTGCGAGTTTATATCTCAGAATTGCGAGTTTATATCTCAGAATTGCGAGTTTATATCTCAGAATTGCGAGTTTATATGTCTGAATTGCGAGTTCATATCTCAGAATTGCGAGTTCATATCTCAGAATTGCGAGTTTATATCTCAGAATTGCGAGTTTATATCTCAGAATTGCGAGTTTATATGTCAGAATTGCGAGTTTATATCTCAGAATTGCGAGTTTATATCTCAGAATTGCGAGTTTATATCTCAGAATTGCGAGTTTATATCTCAGAATTGCGAGTTTATATCTCAGAATTGCGAGTTTATATCTCAGAATTGCAAGTTTATATGTCAGAATTGCCAGTTTATGTCAGAATTGCGAGTTTATGTCAGAATTGCGAGTTCATATCTCAGAATTGCGAGTTCATATCTCAGAATTGCGAGTTTATATCTCAGAATTGCGAGTTTATATGTCAGAATTGCGAGTTTATATCTCAGAATTGCGAGTTTATAAGTCAGAATTGCGAGTTCATATCTCAGAATTGCGAGTTTATATCTCAGAATTGCGAGTTTATATGTCAGAATTGCGAGTTTATATCTCAGAATTGCGAGTTCATATCTCAGAATTGCGAGTTTATATCTCAGAATTGCGAGTTCATATCTCAGAATTGCGAGTTTATATCTCAGAATTGCGAGTTCATATCTCAGAATTGCGAGTTTATATGTCAGAATTGCGAGTTTATATCTCAGAATTGCGAGTTTATATCTCAGAATTGCGAGTTTATATGTCAAATTGCGAGTTCATATCTCAGAATTGCGAGTTTATATGATCTTTTTGCGAGTTTATATCTCAGAGGAGGCGAGTTTATATATAGAAAAAATGCGAGTTTTATGAAAGTAGTTGAAATTCAGAATTGAGAGTTTATGATTGAGAATATAAGTCAGAATTATTTATTTTTTATGTAATTGATGGTTATATTTCTGATGTTTTATGATTGGGATTTATTAGAATTGCGAGTTTATATCTTGAAGTTTATGTCAGAATTAGATTTATATCAAAGTTAAGTTTCATATGTCAGAATTGCGAGTTCATATCTCAAAATTGCGAGTTTATATCTCAGAATTGCGAGTTTATAGTCAGAATTGCGATTTATATCTCAGAATTGCGAGTTTATATCTCAGAATTGCGAGTTTATATGTCAGAATGCGAGTTTATATCTCAGAATTGCGAGTTTATATGTCAGAATTGCGAGTTTATATCCAGAATTGCATTCATATCTCAGAATTGCGAGTTTATATGTCAGAATTGCGAGTTTATATCTCAGAATTGCGAGTTTATATGTCAGAATTGCGAGTTTATATGTCAGAATTGCGAGTTTATATGTCAGAATTGCGAGTTTCATATCTCAGAATTGCGAGTTCATATCTCAGAATTGCGAGTTTATATGTCAGAATTGCGAGTTTATATCTCAGAATTGCAATTTATATCTCAGAATTGCGAGTTCATATCTCAGAATTGCGAGTTCATATCTCAGAATTGCGAGTTTATATGTCAGAATTGCGAGTTTATATCTCAGAATTGCGAGTTTATATCTCAGAATTGCGAGTTTATATGTCAGAATTGCGAGTTTATATCTCAGAATTGCGAGTTCATATCAGATTGCCAGTTCATATCTCAGAATTGCGAGTTTATATGTCAGAATTGCGAGTTTATATCTCAGAATTGCGAGTTTATATCTCAGAATTGCGAGTTTATATCTCAGAATTGCGAGTTTATATGTCAGAATTGCGAGTTTATTCTGAATTGCGAGTTCATATCTCAGAATTGCGAGTTTATATCTCAGAATTGCGAGTTTATATGTCAGAATTGCGAGTGTATATCTCAGAATTGCGAGTTTATATCACAAATTGCGAGTTTATATCTCAGAATTGCGAGTTTATATGTCTGAATTGCGAGTTCATATCTCAGAATTGCGAGTTCATATCTCAGAATTGCGAGTTTATATCTCAGAATTGCGATTTATATCTCAGAATTGCGAGTTTATATGCAGAATTTTGCGAGTTTATAGTCAGAATTGCGAGTTTATCTCAGAATTGCGAGTTTATATGTCAGAATTGCGAGTTTATATCTCAGAATTGCGAGAAAATAGTCAGAATTGCGAGTTTATATCTCAGAATTGCGAGTTTATATCTCAGAATTGCGAGTTTATATCTCAGAATTGCGAGTTTATATCTCAGAATTGCGAGTTCATATCTCAGAATTGCGAGTTTATATGTCAGAATTGCGAGTTTATATGTCAGAATTGCGAGTTTATATCTCAGAATTGCGAGTTTTATGTCAGAATTGCGAGTTATAGTCCAGAATTGCGAGTTTATATCTCAGAATTGCGAGTTTATATCTCAGAATTGCGAGTTTATATCTCAGAATTGCGAGTTCATATCTCAGAATTGCGAGTTTATATCTCAGAATTGCGAGTTATATCTCAGAATTGCGAGTTTATATGTCAGAATTGCGAGTTTATATCTCAAATTGCGAGTTTATAATCTCAGAATTGCGAGTTATATGTCAGAATTGCGAGTTCATATCTCAGAATTGCGAGTTATATCTCAGAATTGCGAGTTTATATGTCAGAAATTGCGAGTTTATATGTCAGGAATGCGAGTTTATATCTCAGAATTGCGAGTTCATATCTCAGAATTGCGAGTTTATATTCAGAATTGCGAGTTTATATCTCAGAATTGCGAGTTTATAATCAGAATTGCGAGTTTATGTCAGAATTGCGAGTTATATGTCAGAATTGCGAGTTTATATCTCAGAATTGCGAGTTTATATCTCAGAATTGCGAGTTCATATCTCAGAATTGCGAGTTCATATCTCAGAATTGCGAGTTTATATCTCAGAATTGCGAGTTTATATGTCAGAATTGCGAGTTCATATCTCAGAATTGCGAGATTTCATATCTCAGAATTGCGAGTTATATTCAGAATTGCGAGTTTATATCTCAGAATTGCGAGTTCATATCTCAGAATTGCGAGTTTATATGTCAGAATGCGAGTTTATATCTCAGAATTGCGATTTCATATCTCAGAATTGCGAGTTTATATGTCAGAATTGCGAGTTTATATCTCAGAATTGCGAGTTCATATCTCAGAATTGCGAGTTTATATGTCAGAATTGCGAGTTTATATCTCAGAATTGCGAGTTTATATGTCAGAATTGCGAGTTTATATCTCAGAATTGCGAGTTTATATCTCAGAATTGCGAGTTTATATCTCAGAATTGCGAGTTCATATGTCAGAATTGCGAGTTTATATCTCAGAATTGCGAGTTATATGTCAGAATTGCGAGTTTATATCTCAGAATTGCGAGTTTAATATCTCAGAATTGCGAGTATATCTCAGAATTTGCGAGTTTATATCTCAGAATTGCGAGTTTATAGTCAGAATTGCGAGTTTATATGTCAGAATTGCGAGTTTATATCTCAGAATTGCGAGTTCATATCTCAGAATTGCGAGTTTCATATCTCAGAATTGCGAGTTTATATGTCAGAATTGCGAGTTCATATCGAGCTCAAATTGCGAGTTTATATCTCAGAATTGCGAGTTCATATCTCAGAATTGCGAGTTTATATGTCAGAATTGCGAGTTTATGTCTCAGATTGCGAGTTCATATCTCAGAATTGCGAGTTATATCTCAGAATTGCGAGTTTATATCTCAGAATTGCGAGTTTATATCTCAGATTGCGAGTTTATATCTCAGAATTGCGAGTTTATATCTCAGAATTGCGAGTTATATGTCAGAATTGCGAGTTTATATCTCAGAATTGCGAGTTTTATATCTCAGAATTGCGAGTTTATATGTCAGAATTGCGAGTTTCATATCTCAGAATTGCGAGTTTATATCTCAGATTGCGAGTATATCTCAGAATTGCGAGTTTATATCTCAGAATTGCGAGTTTATATCTCAGAATTGCGAGTTTTATATCTCAGAATTGCGAGTTATATCTCAAATTGCGAGTTTATATCTCAGAATTGCAGTTTATATCTCAGAATTGCGAGTTCATATCTCAGAATTGCGAGTTTATATCTCAGAATTGCGAGTTTATATCAGAATTGCGAGTTTATATCTCAGAATTGCGAGTTATATATCTCAGAATTGCGATTTCTATATCTCAGAATTGCGAGTTTATATCTCAGAATTGCGAGTTTATATCTCAGAATTGCGAGTTCATATCTCAGAATTGCGAGTTCATATCTCAGAATTGCGAGTTTATATCTGAATTGCGAGTTCATATCTCAAATTGCGAGTTTATATTCTGAATTGCGAGTTCATATCTCAGAATTGCGAGTTTATATCTGAATTGCGAGTTTATATCTCAGAATTGCGAGTTTATATCTCAGAATTGCAGTCATATCTCAGAATTGCGAGTTTATATCTCAGAATTGCGAGTTTATATCTCAGAATTGCGAGTTTTAAATCTCAGAATTGCGAGTTTATATCTCAGAATTGCGAGTTATATCTCAGAATTGCGAGTTTTATATCTCAGAATTGCGAGTTTATATCTCAGAATTGCGAGTTCATATCTCAGATTGCGAGTTTATATCTCAGAATTGCGAGTTTATATGTCAGAATTGCGAGTTTTATTCTCAGAATTGCGAGTTATATCTCAGAATTTTGTCAGTTTATATATTCAGAATTGCGAGTTTATATCTCAGAATTGCGAGTTTATATGTCAGAATTGCGAGTTATATGTCAGAATTGCGAGTTTATATGTCAGAATTGCGAGTTTATATGTCAGAATTGCGAGTTTATATGTCAGAATTGCGAGTTCATATGTCAGAATTGCGAGTTTATATCTCAGAATTGCGAGTACAAACGTTGCTAAAGTGATTGTTTTGAACAAGTATTAACTCAGTAATTATTAAAATGCATTATTGTAGCTGAAGTATTTGTATTAATACCGTGTGTGGCACCTCATATATTTATATGATTTTTAAACAAAATAAACAACTTGAATTATTTATTTTCACACAAAATCTGTTGCTTTATTAATGTTCAATACAAGCATACGGTATATATTTTTTCTGCAATTATGCATTTTAGGTGCAGGGAATTGTACCCTATAAATATTAGCATATGTAGTGTAGAATTTTGTAAAAAATAATTTTTTGAAACGTAAGATTTATATCTACCATCATTATCACTTATTACTAGTCAAAACACAAAAGAGTAAAATGATCCAAAACTATAAAAATGTTGATATACATACACACATGCATATATGTTAGTGCTGGCAATGTGATTAAACGCATCCAAAATATATATTTTTTTTTATATAATATATGGTGGTGTACTGTGTATATTTAATAAGTAAATATACATGTTTGTGTGTGTGTGTGCATGCATGTGTGTGTGTCTGTCTCTCTGTGTGTCTCTGTGTGTGTTGTCTCTTTCTGTCTGTGTGTTTATTGTCGCTGACGTTTGGCTGCTGTGTTTGTTGTCAGTGACACTAATGAAGTGGACATCCCGCTGAACACGCGGGTCGGCACCAAGCGCTACATGCCTCCGGAGGTGCTGGACGAAAGCCTGAACAGCGGTCATTTCCAGTCCTACATCATGGCAGACATGTACAGCTTCGGCCTGATCCTGTGGGAGATGGCCAGGAGATGCGTGTCCGGCGGTGAGTCTTGATTTGATCCGTCAGGATCGGATTCTTTTCTGTAATCCTCAGACTGCATTAGTGCCTGTCCACTGTTCCAGCAGACTCGGGTCCTTCGGGTCAAACACTACGGCCAAACCCTGTTTCATGCATCGTCAGGCTGGACATTTTGGGTTATTTGGCTTTTCACAAAGTGTTTGTTTCGAAGCAGTGGAAGGAAAACTTTCCAAATACACTTTCATGTGTTTATTTTATTGCACTTTATGTAATAGATTACACTTTGAATACATTTATTTAATGGTTGATTGTTTGATTTATTAATTTCTTTTACCCTATTCACCAATCTCATAAAAAAGTGAAAAAAAGCCAAAAGAAAAAACGTGGCGTCAAATAACGCTTACAAAAATAGATCTTGCTATTTCGAGTCAAAGAATGTTATTTAGAAAAATACAGAAACAAAATGACTATATTAAATTTCTTAGCATTTAACCAATTTTGGGGAAAAGAGGAAAGAGAAAAAACAATAAATGGAAATGAGTAAATAACAGTATTGCTCTTTGTTCAATTCAGTCCTTCAGTTCAACATCAACTCAACATCATCAACAAATTAATAAGATTCACTCAGATTTGAAAACAGTCTTAATAAATTATGCATAATTACATTCACATAACCCTAAACCAAAACCTTAATCCTAACCGTATAGTAAGTACACGTAGTTCATTAAAGTCACTCGGTCCTCAACTTTTTTTTTTTTTACAGTGTACAGTATAATTATTATACTTAATGCAATAAGCTTCAGCAGATTTGTGAGTTTTCTAAACTTCTTGATTTAAGTTTGTACAAAAAAAGTTGAGAAAACTCAGAAATCTACTGAAGCTGGCAGCCTTAAACTTTTAAGTTTGCTCAAATCTAGATTTTTTTTTGCAGTGTAACAAGGACACCTTAAAAAAGTGTGCTTTTTAAAAAAGTGTATTTGAAACCAGCAGTGTGTGTGTTCTCAGCAGAAGTGTAAAGTTAATTCAGAGCATAGTTCTGGGTTGCATTCTGAATCAGGTTGGCATTGAACAGATGCGTGTGATGTGCTGTGATCTGAAGCGTTGTTCTGTGTGTGTCTCTCTCTCTCTCTCTCTGTGTGTGTGGTGTGTCTCTCTCTCTCTCTGTGTGTCTGTCTCTCTCTCTCTGTGTGTGTGTGTCTGTCTCTCTCTCTCTGTGTGTGTCTGTCTCTCTCTGTGTGTATGTGTGTGTCTGTGTGTGTGTGTGGGTCCTGCAGGCATCGTGGAGGAATATCAGCTGCCGTATCACGACCTGGTGCCGACGGACCCGTCCTACGAGGACATGAGGGAGGTGGTGTGCATCAAGAGACAGAGACCCTCGTTCCCCAACCGCTGGAGCAGCAACGAGGTACAGTCCTCATAACCATCGTGTTTCATACTATCACAGTGAATCATATTTCATATGCAAATGTGCAGAACTTGATTAATATAATCGCTTGTTAACGAGCACACACGATGTACTCTGTGCCTTCTGCTTTGTGTTCTTAAGTAAATGCTCTTTTAGTGTAATTGTACAAACGGGTTGTCAAAAAAACATACTGAACGTCTTTGCAAAACCAAGGCAGTGTTGTTGCAACTCGTGCGGAAAATTAATATATAATGTGGTCTACACACCTCTTTGGGTTTTGAGACCAGCAGAACAACAGCAGCACAGAATAAACACAAGCATTTAATTTTCTGCCACTGCATCATTAAACACAATATAATCCAGCCAAATGGCGACATGCTGTCATGTCATAAGACTACATCTTTACTGAAAACGGTGTGTACACAGTCCATCATTTCATCCTAATTCCATTCGGATATGAACACAAATCAGATTTGCTCACACTAGCAGTCCCAAGCCTTTCCAGAAATGCAATTTGGACCACATATGAATGCACTTTCAAACAGTTTGGACAATTCAGATTTCATTTGATTTTTGTGGTTGTTCACACATGTGATCACGTTGCAATCAGCCATGCACAAAAATCAGATTTGGACTGAGCAAGGCTTGAAGGCAGGCAGTGTTTCTAATACACTTGTACCGTATGAAGCTGACCTGTGTGTTTGTGTGTCCAGTGTCTGCGGCAGATGGGCAAACTGATGACCGAGTGCTGGGCTCACAATCCTGCGTCCCGACTGACCGCGCTGCGGGTGAAGAAGACGCTCGCCAAGATGTCCGAGTCTCAAGACATCAAACTGTGACACGTCCCGAGAGTCTGAGGAGACTCCGCGGCTTTATCCTGCTTTCTGTGAAAGATCATTCGAGCCGCTCACCGGAGAGAAAACACCGCCCCCTGCTGGACACCACGGGTCACAACCTTCAGATAAACCCTCAACATATCACTCTCTGACCCACACAACATTACAAACGAAGCTTCTTCCCTCGCGTTCTCCAGAAGACTAATGGAAATGACGGCCAGGTTTATCGTCACTCTGCAGAAACACGTCCTTGTAAAATATGAATGTACATATTGAATGTTGTGAGTTAAAGACATGTTTTGTTGCGTTACATGAATGTTTGTACAGGATGGTTTCTTTCACGTTGCCTTGTACACACGTGTAAAACTTTAATATTTCATAGTTCTATGTAAATGGAGTGACAACATTGTGTTTAACATTCCCGTCCCTTTAATAAAATGAATTAAGTTCTGACATGCTCCTTACTATTGTTTCATCTTCTTACAGCAACATTTTCACATCAATTTAGAGTTGAAATAAGTATTTTCTTTAAATAAAAAAAATATTCAGACAAAAAAAAAGACCAATAACCACACCAACAAAACACATACACTTAATAATTTATAATGCACTATAAGTTCCTTTTTTGGCCACACTTGTTTTCACTTACTAAAGAAATAATGCAAAACAAAAAAGTTACATTTGCTGAAATTGTGTTCATCCATCCAACATTAGGACGAGTTTGTTTCATGCTCAGCAATGGATGCTCTGCAGTGAATGGGTGCCGTCAGAATGAGAGTCTGATAAAAACATCACAGCACTCCAGTCCATCAGTTAACATCTGGAGAAAACTAAAGCTGCATGCTTTTAAGAAATTAAGCCATCAAGACATTTAATATATTGCTTCTGGGTAAAATACTCATAATCTATAATCCATAATAACGCTTCGGATAACAAGTATGTTTATTTAAGCAGACTGAACTTTTGCAGTGCTGAAACAAAAATGCATAAAGAATAAAATAAATAAAAAACATACATCATAATAGCAAAACATGAAAAATAAGAAACATGACAATTACAGTGAAAATAAATAAAAGAAAAAATTTAATACAATAAGAGCACTACTAACACACATAAAGTCAGCAAGTGAGTGAATGCTACATTTCACCAAATCTGATGAAGCAACAAACTCATCCTAATATTAAATTAATAATAAAAAAGTAAACATTGGACGACCTGAAGGAGAGCACATTTACAGCAAATGTTTATTTTTGAGTGAACGATTCCTTTAACCCTGGAAAAGAAAATAATTTAAACAATAAATGTGATGTTATGACTGACATTCAAATAACACACACAGACACAGAAACGCACGCACGCACGACAAAAACACACGTACAAACACGCACGCATGCACACACACACGTAAAAACACGCACGCACGCACGCGCACACACATTGTATGTCTTATCATATTACCATATAAAAACATGACACACACTCCAAATCAGTGTTGCATATAAATATAATTTATTACTTGTTTAAAAATTCTTTCTTACATTTTGTACAGAAACTTCACAGAGATGCAAACTACGCCATGAACGTGCCATAAAAGAATAAGTAACATCCTCACTATAAATATAATAATGTATGATAACTATGGGAAGCGACTGCTAGCATGTATACGTTGCTTTATAAAGGATGCAGATTTGCATAGACAGCTTTAGAGATCTGAAGAAGAGAGAATGAAGGTGAACACAAAAGTACTAACACACTCGAATGGCTATTAGTTAAGTTGGTCTCTGTACACTTTGTATTTCTCCGCATGCATCCATCCGTTCATCACTCACTCCCCCCGTCCGATAAAATCACAACGATTCGCCGTCAACTAAAGAATCAGAGACGGAGCTCTTCAGAAACGGTTCAGATTGACGGCGCTCTGTGAATTCTGGCCAGTAAAGTTTATTCCTGAAACGCGTCCAGAAATTCACATCACGTTTCCGAAGTTAGTTAACGTTTACAAAA